>MUZC01000150.1:236840-269784 GCA_002072015.1 Radix auricularia
AATAAGACAATTACCGGGGCCCTACTGGCTGTTAGTGTAAGACAATTACCGGGGCCCTACTGGCTGTTAGTGTAAGACAATTACCGGGGCCCTACTGGCTGTTAGTGTAAGACAATTACCGGGGCCCTACTGGCTGTTAGTGTAAGACAATTACCGGGGCCCTACTGGCTGTTAGTGTAAGACAATTACCGGGGCCCTACTGGCTGTTAGTGTAAGACAATTACCGGGGCCCTACTGGCTGTTAGTGTAAGACAATTACCGGGGCCCTACTGGCTGTTAGTGTAAGACAATTACCGGGGCCCTACTGGCTGTTAGTGTAAGACAATTACCGGGGCCCTACTGGCTGTTAGTGTAAGACAATTACCGGGGCCCTACTGGCTGTTAGTGAGTCTCAAACTGGCTCAACACAAAGGTATGGGAGACAAGGGACATGAACTTATTATTAGGTTATGTAATGTGGTACGCAGCGGTTCCAAAACAATTTAGAAATATGTCTCCGTGACTGCACCAAGATTTCTTTGAACCCGTGTTACAATAAATAAATGGTGTTGGTCTATTCCTCCTCTGAGTCTTCTTTAACTTGCGTCATTTGGACAAAAGATTAAAAACTTCTCAAGCTCTTGTATTTGGTGCTCTAGTAAGAGCAACGCCTGACATATTTTTAAAAAGTTAATGTTACAGTCATGAGCTTTATTCATTTTGACTATTCTTCGCCCCTTAAGAAACAAAAACATTTTAGCATCTTCATTTATCATACATTTTATGAATCTGTCGTGTGCAGTATCATATTGCTGTTTGTCGCCTGCTAATATCGTGTACTTCTGCTTCTCCTCTCCAGAGAAAAGGCGGGCTTTTTAAATGGTTTATGGAAAAGGTACAGACAGATGTGTTCATGTTAGGTCAATGTAGTACATATCTGTGTGCATATTTCATGTTAACAATAAGATGACCGCCTTTGAATATAAGTGTGGACTTGCACATATATCATAGAGACGAAGTGATTGTTGCTTTGTGCTATGTTTGTGTACATATGGGTATAAATTTATGTAGACCATTCGACTAAATGTGTTTCCTAGATATGTTTGTAATTCTTGTAGGTCACGCGGCAATGTGTTCTGTTATATATAGAGGAGTCGTGTCCGGGCGATGGAGCTTAATATCTTATGATATTCACTTGCTCTTGATTATAGTATAGTCAATCGACTTTGAAAGAAAAAAATATATAAGGGTAAATAATAATAAAACACTTTCTAGTTTTTGCCTCAGTTTTTCTTATTAAAAATACAATTATTTGTTTTAGAGAAAAATGTTTTTAAAAATGAAAAATTATATAAATTCCCTTTCATTTCTATTCATTCATGCATTTAATTGCTAGTTGACGGGGATTCAAAGACTCATGGGCAGAATAAACAAATGAAGATCTTATTTTAATAAATATTTTGAAATAAAGCATCGCTAGAAGGATGCAAGGTGAGAGTAATGCGTTTATCGGTCGGACACGCCTCTCTTAGTTCTAGGATGTGCTGCTTATTGACTTAGACAAACTTTATTAAAACTACCATCACATTGGTCTTACTTAACATAACCATCACCATCACATTGGTCTTACGTCACATCAACATCGCTTTAGTGTGTGCGTCACATTTCATCTACCATCTAATAATGACATTAAAGATGTCAAAAGAACTCAAAATCGTTGGCATTCATCCTCTAGAATTTATACCGAAAATGACATCCGATATCTAGTCCAAGTTTTATAACTAATATTTAACACTGATTTATACTTAGTTTTTTGTTTTTGTTTTACCGCCTTTGACAATTATATCTAAACCTAGATGACACCTGACATCTAGAAAAGCTATTAAACACGACAAAATCAAGTCAGACATGCGATAAATGCGTAGAGAACGCCGGATTTTTTGTTTGTCATTTAGAAATATATTTATTTTGTTGTTTCAAATATTGACATAAACTGTGAAATTATATGAAAATTGCAAAAATTACCCGAGATTTGTCCAGTAAATGTTTTTTAAACTGCTCCTAGCGATTTCAATCTGTATTGGTATAACGAGCACAACATGATTTCATACCATAATTATATTCAAAGCTTTCACTTTTACTTATGTGCTACTGCCTGGTTCCAGCCATTAATGGGTAACTGTTAGCTCATTGAGAGTCTTATTGTGTGTCATCTACTGCTTCCATATATACTGACACCGGCTTAAGGTGTTTGTTCACACCTAGTAATTAGCACGGACGATGCAGGGAACAAAAAAAAATGGGATGTAATTATCAGTGCTACGAAATCCGGCACCCCCAAGGGCTCTTTGCCACACACACACAAAATCGATCACTTCAACTCTCCCCTCTTGTCTTATCAGCACCCCCACCTCCACCCCGTCCATCCTCTAATCCTCTCGCCTCTGTCCTGTTCATGTAATACCAATATCATCTGTCCACTAAAAGGACCTCGGTCTTGTAATGATCAAGATTGACCAGGTCCTAATGAGAAGAGTGGACAATGGCACGACCTAGCTGGGTCCACACAAAAAATAGACATGAGTTTGTTTTATTGTTAGAGGTTCTCGTATTTTGTATAGTGTTAGATTGTACCAGAAGCCCGGATCAATAACCACCTACTGACTACACGTTAAGTTAGTGCAGGAGACATCTGACGTCACAGAAAAGGGGAGAGAACTACCTCTATATTTATTTATTCATGCATAATTTGTTATTATAAACTATAAATGGGGAGGGGTGGAGGGGTGTCCACAAGTGTGACGAGGGGGGTGTGTTTTAAGAAATGCGGCTTCACATCATAACGGTCAAGTTTAAAGAAAAGTTTAAAGAAAAGTTCCACTTAAATATTTTAAACTAGATACAAACTAGATACAAACATATTCAACACAAAAGTGATTTGAAACATTCTAATTTTCAAATAGTAAATATAGGAAATACGGCTTTTATGGGGGTGGGGTGGGGGAATGAGGAAGCTTTGTAACTTCATATTGGTGGGGGGTCTAAGTTTCTGTAACGACATGTGACGAGGGGGTGGATAAAAATCAGCCAAAATCACTAACGTCATTTGTAGACGGTCCCTACTAAGGAATGACGCCTTATTTTTTAATAATTAGTATTAGATCTATAAGTAAACTTCAGATGCTTTTTTTTAAAAATGATTCTTTTAAAATACATTTACAAATATAGTTGTTAGTGTAACAGAAAAAGTTGATCTTAATAAAGTTTAAATTTATTCCTTTTCATTTTTATAAAAATTTAATAATTAATAAAAAAAGGTGTAGTTACAATAAATAATCAATTATATGTAACTATATAGTTCCCTTCAATCAATATATAACCCTCACTAGAAAAATTCTTTCTTTAAATTATATTTTTTACAATCTGTATAACGATGATATTGTCTAATTTGACAAGCCAACGTGTACCTCCAACTATCATATTCTGGTGATTATGTTCCTATGATAGATTCTCTTTACATCATTACTTTTGTAGGCAAGAGAATCCTAGTCTCATTGCTTATGTCACGAAATAAATATGAGTTACTAGTTAAGCATTTATTGTTACAGTTTTGTCTGATGATAGTGGGTGCAGAGGGGTAAGATCATCTCTGGACGGCCTTTTCGGCAAAGTTCTTGATATTTTTTTACTTTGGCTGGTAGCAGGGGACAAAAATATGGATAGGCCTTAATGACTCTGAATAGGCCTTAATGGCTCTATAGATAGGCCTTAATGACTGTGTGGATAGGCCGTAATGATTCTATGGATAGGCCTTAATGACTATGAATAGGCCTTAATGACTCTATGGATAGGCCTTAATGACTCTATGGATAGGCCTTAATGACTCTATGGATAGGCCTTAATGACTGTATGGATAGACTTTAATGACTCTATGGATAGGCCTTAATGACTGTGTGGATAGGCCGTAATGACTCTATGGATAGGCCTTAATGACTGTGTGGATAGGCCGTAATGATTCTATGGATAGGCCTTAATGTTTATTAATGACCCAATTCATGCGAATTAATGACCCATATGAATAGGCCTTAATGAAATTATGGATAGGCAGTTATCACTCTATGGATAGTACTTAATGATGTTATGAATATGTATGAATGACCCGATGAATGTATGCTGATGACCCTATGGATAGGAATTAATGACCCTATTGATTCCCTGAGGGCCCTAATCCCAGATCTGACACCAGGACCGTGGTGTGCCAGCAGGGTCAAACATGTAACATCAACTCTGAAAATGGCTGAATGTTTGTTTTCAAATTAGGACCATGGTATGGTGTTGCCACCACCCCAGCCCCGACACTAAGCTTTAGTCTCAAGAGGAGACTCTGGTTGTTTGACAACACATCATCTCAATATCATAAGTACCACACTTTTAACAGTTCTAAGATTTTAATCCATTTTAATGGCATATAGGCCATTGGCGTCACTAGGGGGTGCGGTGGGGGCGGGCAGCCCAGTGTGACACCATCACAAGGGTGACAACAAAATGTAAATTCTGTATGTTCCCGTTTCTTGGCAATGGAAGCTCGGAGGCGCTGTATAGTGTAAGACATGAGAGGGTGACACCATGAGGTACCGCCCCGGGTGACACCAACCCTAGTGACGCCCCTGATATATACTATATTTAATGATCTCATGGACAAACACTTAAGTCTTTCTTAAGTTTTGTAGTCAGTATGTGTAACAGCCTTTAAATTGTTATCAGATTTTAGAAATAGCCTGGTCAAAACTAGAGTGGACTGTTGAAGAAAAGATACTTACAGAATTTAGTGTATGTGTTGTTTGGTGAGGTGTAAAATGTAATTGTATGGATCGCTAAGTGCACGCTGCCATGGCAAACAAGTGTAATTATTCTATAATTGTTGGCTGTAATAGTGTTAATGTAATGAGTGGCAGGCTGTGGAGGTAGAGATATAAACATTTAGTTAGTAGGCACAAGAGTTAATCCTTTAAACATTTAGTTGGTAGGCAGAAGAGTTAATCCTTTAAACATTTAGTTGGTAGGCAGAAGAGTTAATCCTTTAAACATTTAGTTGGTAGGCAGAAAAGTTAATCCTTTAAACATTTAGTTGCTAGGCAGAAGAGTTAATCCTTTAAACATTTAGTTGGTAGGCAGAAGAGTTAATCCTTTAAACAATATGGTGGTAGGATCTAGAAGTACAGATATAAACATTTAGTTGGTAGGCAGAAGAGTTAATCCTTTAAACAATATGGTGGTAGGCAGAAGAGTTAATCCTTTAAACAATATGGTGGTAGGCAGAAGATTTAATCCTTTAAACAATATGGTGGTAGGATGTAGAAGTACAGATATAAACATTTAGTTGGTAGGATGTAGAAGTACAGATATAAACATTATGTTGGTAGAATGTAGAAGTACAGATATAAACATTATGTTGGTAGGATTTAGAAGTACAGATATAAACATTATGTTTGTAGAATGTAGAAGTACAGATATAAACATTATGTTGGTAGGATGTAGAAGTACATATATAAACATTATGTTGGTAGAATGTAAAAGTACAGATATAAACATTTAGTTGGTAGAATGTAGAAGTACAGATATAAACATTATGTTGGTAGAATGTAAAAGTACAGATATAGCCATTATGGCAGAAGAGATTATCGTATGAACATTATGGTGGTTGGGTGTAGAAGTACTGATACAAATAATCTGGTTACATGCGGAATCACAAAATTTGACAATTTGTGGTCAAAGTCATTGTACTGATTTCGGATGTCAATACTGGATGGAAGGAGTTTAAACACAATATAGACGTGATGGAAAGAAAGTTCGCATTATATAATCATTGATATCGATGGGAATTTCGTTGTATTTTAAACTTTATTACAGCAAAAGCACAAAAACAATAAGAATAAAAAAGACAATTCAATTTTCGAAATTCTTACAGAAAGAAGAGAGGCTAAGCTCGATGTACGTCAATATACAATAATAACTTTAAGTCTGGGGAAATAATTCAAACGAAGTTCTTAAGAAATAATATTTTAAGATTGTTTCCCTTTGACCTCAAATCGGTTTGGTCTGTAGTAAATATATTATTGTCTGGTCTACAAACTTATAAGATAATTTCATGCCATGTATTGTAAATAAGTTATTTTACTATGTGTTTGTTACAAGATAAGAGATTATACAAATTTGTTATCAATTATCATAAATAAACTGCTTATTTATAAAATTGTATAACTAATTGCTATCAATAGCAACTTGTGGATCAGTGACTGGAGCTATTGCTACAAAACAAGGCTACGCTAAATCAGTCGGAAAAAGCAATTAATTAACTTAATTGTTTGTTTGTTTGTTAGTTTTTAATTTTTTAATTCATATATTAAATTCTTTAATTTATTTATTTATACAAATATATTATTTTTTTGCCGGATAATTATTTCCCAATTATACTTGAACGTTGATCATAAATATTATAAAAGGATCTTTTAAGTCCGATTTATCTTATCTTATATTAAATGTTACAGGCGCTCCTTCTTTACAGAAGATTATTACGTCCTACGTTTATCTAGGCTTTGTGTTTAGGCATGCATTCTTGTTAAATTTTAAATGATAATAAAGTGGTTTCTTTATACATCCCAGTCCACGCCCGAATACCGGACGGGAAGAAAGAAAACTTGTATGTATTGGTTTTATCCTTATTTCAATCGCAGGGCTGTATTAAGTTAACTTTGTGTTGTATTTCTAAATTAGAATTATGTATAATTACTAATTTACTCTTGGTTCTTCTATCCTCTAGTGTTTCAAGTTTTAATTATTTAATTAATGGTGTTACTCTTGTGAGTTTTTAATATTCTCCAGTAATGAATCTGGCAGCTCTTTTTTTAATTTGTTCTAGCTTATTAATATTTTCTTTGGTGGACGGGTCCCATACAAAAGATGCATATTCTAATATAGGTCTCATTAGGGTGAGGTAGCATTTTAGTTTTATATCTTTGTTACATTTGTAAAAGTTTCTTTTTATAAAGCCTAAGGTTTTGTTTGATTTTTTAATAACTTCATCGACATGGGGATACCGAGATAGTTTCTCATTTATTATGACTCCTAAGTATTTTGCATCTTTAGTTTGGGTTAGTTCTTTTCCATGAATGAAGTATTTTGAATTTATTTGTTTCTTTTTCTTTGTTACTCTTAGCAGTTGACACTTTTCTGGATAGAAGGACATACTCCAGTTAGTTTCCCACTTTATCAGTTCATTGAAGTCTTTTTGTGATATTGTGCTATCTTGTTCTGACTTAATTGTTCTATAGATTATAGAATTATCAATAAATAACCTAAATTTTGTTGTTTGTTTTTTCATACAGCAAATATTACTTCTAAATATATCAACACATTTTTATCCTTAAAATTACCAAAAGCAAAAACAAACTTCATGCCGCAAACAAGCTACAAACGATACGTTGAGGAAAATCTTGATCAAGCATTCAAGTGTTAAGTTTTATTTTAAGCAGACGACGCGTTGACCAGTGGATCACTGGCAGGGTTGCCAACCGTCCGTAAATTTACGGTCAGTCCGTAAAGATTTGTCGTCAAATTGCCTGTCCGTAAAATTCCTTTAAAAATTGATAAAACGCGGAATCTCAGCGTTTAAAAAAATTATCTTTGTGATAACTATTTTCTTAATTCAAATTTTAATTTTTTATATTGTTTAGTGCCATTACGCGGTCAATTAATAAAATGTAAGCGCTTTCTGAACAGCTAGGCTCGCGCGGCGAGATGAATATAAGCCAAGACGAAATAGCCGCAGTGAAAACTGTGAAATAAACGAAATTGCGGATAAAATCATTTTTTTAAAAGCTACAGTGAACAGAAAATGCCATTTTCAACCTACATGGATTACAAACGGCGAATTAAAGGACTGGATATCAACGGAAAATGATTCCAAATCTAACGCTGTATGTAGGCCTACGTGCTGTAGAAAGATATTTAGCGTTGCATCTGGTGGTGTACGAGCCGTTCGCAGCCAGGGTATAAGCTCAAACCATATTCAGGCAAAGTCAACAAGGAAATTTGCTGGTGGAATGTTGCAGTTCTTGACAAAGGATAAAAACCATCTCCTATGACTGCTCACAACAAACAGGTAACAGAATGTGGATTAAAAGTGGCAAATTTTGTCGCAAGAAAAAACTTGCCTCTAAGTTTAATGGACGACATCTCGGAAAATGTTGCTGATTGGTTTCCTGATTTAAAAATCGCTAAAGATTTCAGCTCTAAACGAACAAAGCATCTTTGATTATTGAAAATGTTATTGGCATACTGAACAAAGAAGATTTGTCCACTAAGTTGAGATCATGTCATTTTACTCTGTTGGTTGACGAATCAACTGATATGTCACATATCAATCACAGAAGAAATAGCCATGGTGGTAATTTACTTCAATGCAAGGTTCAATATAGATTCCATCTGCAATCAAGGCATGTCTGGACAAAGATAAAATACCACTGGCCAATGTAATGTCACTTGGTACTAATGGAGCTAACGTAATGATTGGAGCCAAAAGTTCCATGCTTTCGCATTTCAGAAGTGTACAACCAAATATATTTTATATACACTGCAGATGTCATGTAGCTGCTTTGTGTGACGCTAATGCATGTAAAACATTTCCCAAATTTATTGAATAGGTATGCAGAGACATTCACAGCCATCTTTCACATAGTTGCAAAAGATTACAGATGCACAAAGAGTTTCAAGAGTTCAAGGAAGCAGACACTCTACGATTATTGCAGCTGTGTTTCACGAGATGGTTAGCTTGTTGGAGTGAATTAATCTTATTGTTAACCAATATGATGACTGTGAGAAATGGAAGAATTACTCCGACAATGATCGACAGTATAAATGTTTCTATGTATGATCATAAGCAGGAGGAAGTAAACACTGTCACTGATGATGAATGTCATACAAGAACTAACGTTATAAAATATGAGCATGATAATAGAAACGTGCTCATATCGATACTTAACAATTTTTAGCTACAATACTTGGATTATACTTCATAGTCGTTCGTTTTAAGGTCAACATTTTAGGTTAAATGTGTCCACACACAAAAAAATATTTTTTCGTAAATTTTGTTGAGAGTTCTTAAATGTGTAAGTAAATATTATTTCATTGAGTTGGCAACCATGTACACTGGAGTGACCTATTTTCCAGGGACAAAGAAAGGGGAAATAACCAAGAGTTTGGTGACGTTTCCTGCTAGATCTTATCTCAGATGATATTATAAGAATTTTTTAACATTCCCGTAAACTTATGGAAATGCTAAAGCGGCCTAAAACACTATCGGCAACTGTGGACGCGTGGACAAGGGAGACAACGAAATCTGTCTTACCGGGTAACTTCATAACCAGTGCTCGTTGGCTCGCGCTCGGCCGAGGAGTTCCCAAGGGTTGCATTTCCGAGGATTGGAGGAAGGATTTTTGTAAGTCCTTATGGAGCATCGATCGTCTGCAGTTGTTACAATGGCTCAATAGTTTTTATGGGGAATTGTCGAGGGCAAATACATAGTGTAAAATAAAGGGTATTACAGGCGTAGACAAACACCCATTTTGTACATTATTATTAGATCTAGCTGTAAGTGGTGAGTATCAATAACAGTTACGTAAGTCAACATTTAGCACGTGTGAAATATCCTTATGTTAATGAAACTAATTTTGAAATCTGAAGCCAAATGAACAATACTGTAATGGTATACAATCAATTGTTGCCGGGACGTGGCCTCACTCAAGTCGATGTACCCTCCCCTTTCCCCTTCAGAAATACACCAATAGACATAAGTTTGAAATAGCAAATGAGTGAAAATATTTTTTTCAAATAAAAACCAAAATGATTTTTTTAAAGTTAGTATTCTAGTTTAGTAGGCAAAAGACAATACCAAACACAATGTTACAGTTACACAGACGTATTTGCTACATTATAGTGGTGTACGCTCAAGTACAGTTGAGTTAACAACATACTTAAAACTCGAATAAGCGGGATGGATATATTAACTGTTTTCTGAAATTATTATAAAATAATCGATTGTTTGCACAAATATGTGACTTTTTCAGAGAACTAATTGCTGATAAATTGAGAAGAAAAAAAAACTACGAGGTTAAATCATTTGAAAACTGAGATTTTTTATATTTCTTAATAATTACATATTTTATCATTATATTCGGTGACAGAGAAAAAAAACTAAAATTATTTTACAAGAAGAGCTTATTGAATGCAAAAAATTAAAATCTGATTTTTTTGAAAACCAAACACAATTATTAATTTTGTAATGCTTTTTTGATCAGAAACAGCTACGTGTTAGACAAATAATAAAACGTGATCGAAACGATGACGAAATTTGACTTCCCTTTAGAAAGAAAGGGAGAAAATAATACCAGCGCGCATGTGCATGCATGTTCTTATATCTTGTCATATCCGGTTGATTTTTAAGGACGTAACGAGCATGTCATTTCAATGGCCGAATAGCTATTAGGACTGTCAAAAAAAATACTGGTCGAATTCTGAGACGAAACACAGGGGGCAATGATGGAACGATGATTAAAAGGAGATTATAGATGGGATGTGAGGTGGGACTGTGGGTGGGTGGGGAGTTGGGGGCAGGGGAGTGTGGGTTTGAAGCAAGATTAAATTAAAGGAACAAGAGGAGGAAAAAACACTATTTAATGAGTTTGAGCCACAGACAAGAAGAAAAACGACCATAAAATAAAGAGACAATGAGGAGGCAGAAAAACCACATTGATAAACTTGTAATTACTTTGTATGATAAAATACTCAATTTATTCTGGCATGTGTATTTTCTTTTAATAAAGTGGAATAGAAATTAATAAAGGGCGTGGGGGATGGGGACAAAAATCATATTAGAGACAAACGAAAATCATACAAGTAAAGTCACCTTTAATTTTCAAAAACCACAATTTACAATTATATTGAAACTTTTGGTCTAATTTACGACATTTTTTCAAAACAGTTTAACCAATATACATAAATTACAGTAAGACTTAAGTATTTTGATGATGCGTTTCCGACTGCTTATTTGCCGGATGATAACTGCGATGACTTAAAATTACTTGAACAGGATTAATGCCATGTCACTTTATGGCTTCTATTGAAAAAGTGTTTTACTGGGCCACGAGTTCGGGTTTCCCCCATGGTTTTAATTTCTAAAAAAACATTTACAACAACAATGTGACAAGATTTTTAATTAAATATTTTTTTTTCCAAGCCGTGAATAGTGAATAGATTACATTGAACCAAATTAGCATGTACCGCTATCATTACAAAATAGTCATAATAATAACTTATCTTTTATTTGAATCGAACCAGCCAAAGTCAGGTCTAGTCTTAGATACTAACAACAAGGCGGCCAATTTTTACGCTTTATAACTTGTATGTGATATTTAAAAATCGTCTTTTAAGTATATCACCCAAATGACGTGCATGCAATAAATATATGACGCAACCAAGAGAGCTTGGCGTCAAATCCCCAACAATTACGAATTTTCGTGACTGGCGGATGGACACTGACCATAAAAGGTGCAAATATTGAATTCAAACTTAAATGAACTTCAAGTACAAACGTCGAATGAATTCATTGACAGCACACCATTAATGTGATACGTAAGTCTAGTTGACTGGACACCATTAGTGTGATACGTAAGTCTAGTTGACTGGACACCATTAGTGTGATATGTAAGTCTAGTTGACAGCACACCATTAGTGTGATACGTAAGTCTAGTTGACTGGACACCATTAATGTGATACGTAAGTCTAGTTGACTGGACACCATTAGTGTGATATGTAAGTCTAGTTGACAGCACACCATTAGTGTGATATGTAAGTCTAGTTGACTGGACACCATTAGTGTGTTATGTAAGTCTAGTTGACTGGACACCATTAGTGTGATATGTAAGTCTAGTTGACTTGACACCATTAGTGTGATATGTAAGTCTAGTTGACCGTAGCCCTGTTGCATAATTCTCTGCTTAGATACAATAACATTAGCATTTGTTAGCATCGGGAGTTTACGTTTCGACAAAGGTACCCGGTAAACAATAAAATTATGAATAAATACATGCCGTCGTCATAATGTTTGTCACCAATAGACAGCTATTTAATTTTAGAATGAAGCTATCAATAATAAAGTCGTTCACGTTTTTTTTTTTTTTTTTTTTTTTTTTCTTGCGCTACCACTTAAAACAATATGTGAATGTTAATATAAATTAATTATTTTTTACCCGCCCTCAACACGTCAGTGATGCAGACTTTCCAAAATGAAACCTCGAGGCATTGTGTTCTTATCCCCAAGAATGTAATAATACAGTGTGAACAGCACGTGTCCATGATACAGCTTGGCGACTGTAGCGTGTCTCAAGTCCTCAGAATGTTTGTTGACTCTAGTATACACCGTGTACGAAATGCCATCTTCGAGTTCGCATTCAACTGTCATTTTCTTGTATACTTGCTGTCAAAGTTTATCTTAGCCCCAGCCAATCTCCTAAGTCATAGTTTAGAACGCTTTACTTGCCTGAGTTTTTGATGTTAACCATTTACTTGCCTTGGGTTTTGCTGTCCATCAAAATCACGTCCAAAATGTTCGCAGCCATTTAAACCAAGCCATCCAAGATATAATCTACTGTTGATGTAGATATATAGCTGAGATGATGATTGATTTATAAATAAACTGAGCCTATCAGTATGTGACTAACTTATTATACTGTATTGGTAATGAATAACTTATTATACAGTGTTGATAATGGCTTATTTATTATACTGTATTGGTAATGACTAATTTATTATACTGTATTGGTAATGAAAAACTGATTATACTGTATTAGTAATGAATAACCTGTTATACTGTATTAGAAATGACAAACTTATTATACGGTATTGGTAATGATTAATTTATTATACTGTATTGGTAATGACAAACTTATTATACTGTATTTGTAATGATTAACTTACTATACTGTCAGGTAAAAGATAACATTGTCTTGAAAGACGCGAGACATAATTATATTAAAATAAATAAATAAATCTTTAATGCACATAAAATTCACGATGATATCGGTGTGTTTTTTAAATGTTTTTATACAAAGTGCTTGTTATTCCAACCTGGTGGCGCCCCCTGGTGGTAATCGGATTATAAATAGCATCCCCAAGTAGGTATGAATCTCAACGTTTAAATTTAAAAATAAATTCGAATCGATGTCGTCTTAGCCGTTCTCTCTCTCCTCTTCCTTCTCTCTCTCTCTCCTCCTTATCTCTCTCTCTCTCTCTCTCTCTCTCTTTCTTTCTTTCTCTCTTTCTTTCTCGCCCCCTCTCTCGGTCTCCATGAATTGATTTTTATAACTAATTTTTTTATGCATTCTTCATGTCAGCCGGTTACACACGAAAAAATTTCGCAATCATTTTCTCCAGTATGACGGAATTATCGACGTTAAAATCAATAGGATTTAAGTGTAGCGTAAAAATATGTGTAGCGTAGTGTAGATCTCTTTACGTGGTATGTAGGAGGATTTGAGATGAGATGCGTGATTGCTTTACATGTGAACTTTTGTTTGTTAGATCAATCAGAAGGGAAGGAATTGAACGTTTGTGGTGGCACTCCGTGTCGGGTTTTGATGATTTATTTACTACCTGGTGTGAAATCTAATAGTCACCTGTAAAACAAAGATGGCCAATATACTCACCCATTGAACCATTGTTTCACTTATGCCAGTGAATTTTTTTTTAATATTAGAACAATTATCGATAAATCTTGGGCACCATTCACTTCTGTTCTGTTGAGAATCCCTACTCTGTCAGCTGACAGCTTGGTGTACATAGTCTGCAGCTGACAGATTGGTGTACATAGTCTGCAGCTGACAGATTGGTGTACATAGTCTGCAGCTGACAGATTGGTGTACATAGTCTGCAGCTGAAATCAAAATCTATTTTACATAAATATGCTAAGATCAGGATTATAATCAATCTGGCTTTTAACTTAAGTTGTGTGTTTTCGTCGACCTTGTTGTTTTAAATTTACCATTGGACATTATAACGCTAACAGCCGTGTGGTCATGTGCATGTGCTACAGACGTGTGTTCATGTGTATGAGCTACAGCCGTGTGTTCATGTGCATGTGCTACAGCTGTGTGTTCATGTGCATGTGCTACAGCCGTGTGTTCATGTGCATGTGCTACAGCCGTGTGTTCATGTGCATGTGCTACAGCCGTGTGTTCATGTGCATGTGCTACAGCTGTGTGTTCATGTGCATGTGCTACAGCTGTGTGTTCATTTGCATGTGCTACAGCCGTGTGTTCATGTGCATGTGCTACAGCTGTGTGTTCATGTGCATGTGCTACAGCCGTGTGTTCATGTGCATGTGCTACAGCTGTGTGTTCATGTGCATGTGCTACAGCCGTGTGCACCAACTATCATCTTGTATTTGTTATTTATATATATATATATATCCACGACATGTTACTTTACGTCATCGTGTATATTTGAACGCGCAAAGACGGTGATGTCAATGTTAATGGTTGATATACCCAAATATTCCAACTTACTATTATAATTTTTAATGTGCGCATGCGTGTTGTCTGGATGCACCATTTTGTACTACCGTTTGCACGCCATCTTCTTTTTAGATGTTTGCATCTTCATTTATCTGTTTTATAAGATGTTACTTATAATTGTGTTTTAAGTAAAAACATAATATATTTATTATTAACATTTATCTACCATGTCATTTTGTGTGTTTTTATCTACATTTTTTACATATTTTTTAAAACTAAAACTTAAAAAACAATACTGATTCTAATAATTATTTCATCGTGAGTAAAGCTTAGAAAACAAGGGGAGAGAAGATAACACCGAAGGGAACGAGTTATTCAACTACTTATTTTATAAAACATTGAGAACCATTCAGACTTGTTCAAATTGTTTTCAACACGCTTGTATTGGGTTCTTCAAAGAATTTTACTTTGTATTATTTTCATATTTTCAAAGCCAAGGACTTTCACCTTCTCCAGTTTAAGTGGCTTTTTAAGTTCAATCTATTAACAAAATAACAATTGATAATAAGAAGAAATACAAAGAATTCAGTAATAATTTCAGCGTTCTTCTAAGTCTCTGCTCCAGCCTCTGGTAATCTGACCTTGGTATCAGGTACTAAGGTGGGATAATTGGCCTCTGAGTTTTAACTCCCCTGTATAATTACTAAGATTGCTTCTCTTACCTCATGACTCTACCNCCCCCCCCCCCCCCCCCCCCCACAGACAAAATACCGCTTATCAACTCTCTATTCATACAATATGTGTAAATAAAAGAAAGATTTTACTTTTCTTAACTTAATTAATTTATTTTATTAACCTTCATTTTTCAAATAAAAAAAAATAAAAATAGAAGTCCCACAAAACTACCCGCCCCCCCCTTTATTTCTTTTAACGCACAACATCTTGATAAGACAATAACTCATCATACCTCCACCCCACCCCCAACCCCTCCCCCCACACACCATACAAAGCTACTGTATCCAACACTCTCACCCATTGTCCTTGACCCGTCTCCAGGTTCGAGAAGCCCGAGAAGAAGATGCTGGCCGAACACGTCCAGCCGAGTCCGGGCTCACAGACGTCCTTGAACCAGCAGCTGGCCATGAGGGATGCTGGGGGATACCAGGCAATGGGGATCACGAGGGTAAGTAGCCGTACTGACCACCTGACTAGCAAGTCCCCAATCTTTGATAATTAGGTAATTAATTAAAGGGAAACGTTGCTGACCACCTGACTAGGAAGTCCCCCAATCTTTGATACTTAAGTGATTAATCAAAGGGAAACGTTGCTTAGGTGTATGTCCTTCATTGGTCATCTGAACTTAAACGAAATATTTCGTCCGTTACTTTTCCCTAAAACATAATATATTGGTCCCTTGGTAACCCAAATAATTGGACCTCTAGGATTAAAGAAAAATTTACCCTCATAGCTGTCCAAAACATTTGGTCTGTAATTTGTCCTAAGCATATTTTGCTGAACTGTCTCCAACATTTGGACCTCGCCCCACAATATTTGGTCTAAAAGCTTCTAAATCTTGTCGCTGGAAATAACAAAACATTTTCCCTTTGCTATTCCAAATGTAGTGTCCATATTTAAAACTAAACCCCTGTTCTTTTCTTTATTTTAAATAGCTCTTTACGACAATAAAACTGTAATCTCTGATCACTCATTCATCTCAAAATCTAATGATTTTGATACGTAATCAATGTACCAAGCACCTATTACAAAACAAACAGTTTTCAGTTTTCTGAAAACATCTTCACAGAATTAACTTGTTTGTTTTTGAGTATCTTGTTTATCAAAAAGAAAACATTTCTGTTGTCAAAATCTTTGTCAGCCATCTTATCCCAAAGAGGAAGGGAAAGTTTGGCTCAAATGCTGTACAGGGAAGTGCGCATGCGTGAGATCTCGTTAAGGGAAGGAATCTTTCCGAGTGTTCCGTGTTTAATAACAGCAAGGGGAGTTAAGCGCCCAAATTAAGGCTGGCTGGCGTTTTTTGTCTTTAGAAAGTACGAAAACGAACTAAAGATGAAAAAATAATGGTGAGGTGGCCGACAGAGACAAATGAGATGTGATGGAAAAGGGGCCTTAAAGGTGTCATGAAACAATAATCTAACGGGCTTACCAAGTATGGCAAGGGAAAAGGGTTTGATTACAGTTTAATGCATCGCGTGTCTGGCTCTTATATAAACGTTAATATCAAAAGCAATGGTATCGATACAATAACGATAATATACAAACTTTGGTGTTAATTAATTATTGATCTTATAGAATTATAAATGGGATTTTTTTCAACAGTTTTTTTATAATATAATTTTTTTTATATACAATGGGTCTACGTTTCATTTGGTAACCATACTATTTAACCTTGTGTTATTCCTGCAAACGTCATTTATGATCAACCATATGTTATTCTGGAATACGTCATTTCTTATAACCCTTGTATTATTCCTATAGACGTCATTTCTGATAACCCTTGTATTATTCCTATAGACGTCATTTCTTATAACCCTTGTGTTATTCATATAGACGCCATTTCTTATAACCCTTGTATTATTCCTATAGACGTCATTTCTGATAACCCTTGTATTATTCCTATAGACGTCATTTCTTATAACCCTTGTATTATTCCTACAGACGTCATTTCTGATAACCCTTGTATTATTCCTATAGACTTAATTTCTTATAACTCTTGTTTTATTCCTATAGACGTCATTTCTGATAACCCTTGTGTTATTCCTATAGACGTCATTTCTGATAACCCTTATATTATTCCTATAGACGTCAGTTCTGATAACCCTTGTGTTATTCCTATAGACGTCATTTCTGATAACCATTGCGTTATTCCTATAGACGTCAGTTCTGATAACCCTTATGTTATTCCTATAGACGTCATTTCTGATAACCCTTGTGTTATTCCTATAGACGTCATTTCTGATAACCCTTGTGTTATTCCTATAGACGTCATTTCTGATAACCCTTGTGTTATTCCTGTAAGCGGAAACTCTACGGATTACTCCTTGAGTGACACGTGTAATAATTTAAGTTTCTCCTTTACCTCCAATTTATTCTTCTTATTTTATTTCTAATAAAACTCCTTGTAATGTGTCAATAATGTCATTGAGACTCCTGTCATATGGGCAATAATCTCGTATTGTCTCCCTTGTCTTTTCTAAGCATTTGGATCGAATACATATTTTTTTTTAAATATGTGTTTATCTTTGCAAGATTTTGAAAAATATGTACTAAAAATTAAAGGATGATTCCACTCAGTGGCGTCACTAAGGGGTGCGGTGGGGGTGGGCTGCCCCGGGTGACACCATCAGGGGGTGACACCAAAATGTAAATTTCTGTATATTCCCGTTATTAGGCACTGGAAAATTTTGAAGGAATCTTTGGTTTAAGTCGTGGGGGAAGGGGCTGACACCATGAGCTACCGCCCCGGGTGACACAAATCCGTGTAACGCCTCTGATTCCACTTAATACCATTTTCTGCAGTTAATACAATGGTAACCGAGAAACAGTTAATTTTAATTGAAAATCTAGACTTTTCCAGGATAATAATATAATTTTCTAACAGCATCTGATACTCATAAAGCTACTTTGAAAACATTCAAGACACCCTCATTTTGATTCTCGTTATGTGATCTCAATTAATTATTCCGAGTACACCTACCCCAAAAATAAATGTTAGAACCGCCTGTGAACCGCTTGACGTCGCATCCGCCTTCACGAGTGGGACCAACTTATTTACATTCGCTATCAATAACCGAGGAGAAGACGATCAGCTACTGTATGCTAATATTTCCAGGAGAATGCCGCGCTCCTTCGTCTTTTGAATAACCGAGTTGTGGAACAGACGGTAATATTTGCATGCATTCTGGTGGTTCGTGTTACCCCAAGGGGATCCGTGGTTGAAGGGGTCGGGGTGGAGGGTCAACACGATAGTCCGACAAGTGGTCAAAATATTGATTTGCTCGTGATGTAGGGATGCCATTATTCCCCTACCCCACCCCCCTCAGACACACAGAAACCATATTTGTTATCATTACCATGAATCAGAAATATTGACTGGTACCATAGTGAATGTGATAACATAACGGTTTGTGTGTGTTATGTTACTCGTTAAAGGCGATGATGGGTGAAATATCGAATAAACTTTCAAGAAACCAATTTAATCTTTATAAGAGTTCCTATTATTTGTCGTATATTTCAAATATCCTTATATATCTCACTCTTTGCATCTCTCTCTCCCTCTCTTTCACTCTAATCTTGGTCTCTATCTTCTTTCCATGCTTCTAACCCTGACTCTACTATGAATGCCCTCCCATGTCAACATTCTTCTACTCTCTAATATCAATTTTAACCATACACTCAATATCGAACATCATTATAACCGTACCCTCAATACCCTATATAATAGCCATACTTTCCATACCCAACATCATTATAATCATAACCTAAATATCCAAAACTTTTATAACTATGCAACCAATACCCAATTATTATAATTATATGGTCAATACCCTTGACCTTTAACAAACACTTACTGTTAGACGGAGGACTCCAAGACGCCCATTCCATCAAATGCTGACTTTGCTTCCTTCCCTTTACTGGAGTCGTGTTGGGTTCCTCGTGAAAAGTTACATCTCTAACAATCAAACTATTCCCAGAGTGACGTATTAATGTCGTCGACTGACCACTGGATGGAAGAGTTATCAATCAGAGGGGTCAAAAGGAAGTCTTTTATCAATGGGCAGCGTGAAAATGTCGCCTACTTGAATTTTACGATGATGTATAATAGATTTTAACTCCTGGTGTAGGCATTTGTTTCAAGCGTCAATAAAATTAAATGAACAAAAGTGAATGAAGTCATTAAGTTACACTTATATGGCAGTAGGTGTGAGGCTGAAGTAGAGCTTCCTTGACTGACGGTCAGCTAACCTCGACTTGTCTCTGCTTAAGGGGAAATTCCCTAAAAGAAGTCCGCGAAGTTTTTCAGTTTCTCTTTTAATTTAAGAGTTTTTATATTGTTAGTAACTATCAGTTATATCTATTCACTTAATTTGCGATAATATTTGCATAATCAAATATTAATCTCAGTTGAAAACGGTTTAAAAAAAATCGCAGATTCGCATGATCTTTAACTATGATCTATTTACAATAGTTTTGTTGCATGGCATGTTTAAATATTTCAATATAATCGCATTGATATGCAAGAGAAAGTTAAACAAAAGAAATGATTTTAAAAATTGGTGTAAAATGAATAGCTAGAAAAAAATGCTGGGAAAGGATTCGCCTATTTCCCTTAAATTGTCTTTTCTTATTACTTTAAAAGCAATTTTATTTATTTTCTAAATAGAAAACGTTACTACTTCAGAATAGTGTATGATTTTACCTGACAGGACATCTCTAGCTGTAATAAAAACCAATCATATCTCTTTGAGACATGACGTCACAATAACAAAGAAATGAAATGATTTAATGTAGCTGATTTATCTTATGTACGGGGGCCGCGGTGGTCGAGTGGCAGCACCCTCGACTGCCGTTCCGATGGTCACGAGCTCGAATCCATGGACTTGTTCCCTGGGCCTACGGCGTCCCCAGCTCCAAATGGGTAAAAAGCGGCGGGGTGATGCGTGGAACCCCTAGCAGTGGCATGTGAACGCTGCATCAAACAACTGCTGCCTTGCAGATGATCTTGGCTGACCAAAGGCTATGGAAGCAAATCAAGAAAATATAGCAGGCTGAAGTCGGAGACCACGGGCCAATTGGCGCGAAACTCGTGGCACGCAAAAACTCAATATTCAATATTGAGAACGAAGAAGAAGAAGATCTTATGTACCATGGGCCTCATTGTCATAAATATGTTAGCAATACCGTGAAATGAAACATCATATTATATTGTTGCAGTCTTTTCATAACAACCTTTTGTCCATGCATCGTAGCTAAGAGACCTTGCATTTAAGTAATACTTCCTAATATTTTAACTGCACTTTCTATTCAAGCATTGAGTTAAGACCAGTGGAGGCCAGACCATTTTGAAAATATATATTTTTGTATTTTTAAAATTTGACAGTCCCATTAAACCTGGCTTGGAAATCTTCCAGTAGTCCTTGTAACTTATCTTTCATAAAATGTACGCGAGCTAAAATATGAACACAGAAGAGCCACATGCGGGACTCACGAGCCGCGGATTGGCAACCGTTGGCCTAAACGTTCAGGTCATGAGTCCTTACATTTCAGGAATTTGTACTCGTTGTGGAGCCATTACACTGACAAGTGCGTGCTCCGACTTTAAAACGTTTGATGTCTGATGAAGTCAGCCGTATACGACTTCCTAGATGTCATGCTACTGTTATTGGACCACGTCATTCGGAAAGGTTTTGTTAACCACATAAACAAGAGGAGTTCAAACTACGGCCTGCGGACTAAACTAGGCCCACAAAAGGCACTTACCCACATACACCCCAGCTGTTACACAAATACTGGGTAGCCGTAAAACAATTAGTGGTTTAAATTGATAATTTTTGACACCATATTCATTAAATATTGATTACTAGATGCGACCCACGGCATAGCATACGCCGCAGCCTTGATCATAATAGATAATGCAAAGAGTAAAGAACAGGGGGCTGAGAGAATGGACACACACAGCAGCACGAAGAAATGGAGTAAACGTAGAGATATGCGTAATGTGGTTGTTGTTATTTGCCCCAACCCTCTACTATCATCCCTTGCCAACCATAAACTGTTATTGGCTGACCCAAGCGAGGGTTAGCCTGGTTCGTAAAATGGAGTAAAAGAAAAGGATGGAAACAAACATTTGTCAAAATCAATAAATAAATATTCCCGCTTGGGCCTGATCTCAGGACTTTCGGCGTGCAAGGCAGACGTGATAACCACTTCTGTACAAACCATATGTTATTCTGTCAAGGAACAAGTCAAGTAAACCCATAAAGCATTGTTGCCCCTCCCCCTTTTATATCATTTTCACCTCAATAAACTTGCGAACTGTGATTGGTTGACCCCAGCGAGGGTCATTCGTCATGTTCATTGGTTAATTTTCTATATACACATTTTATATTTACAATGGATTTTACCTCTTTCGCATTTTTTAAATAATTTAAAATACTCCAGATTTTATTATATTTCTTATTGATATGAATTCTCCACTTCTATCGTCAAGACTCACAACACTGTTTGAAGGACGATGACCAGGTCCTGAATGTCTTAGTACCAGCCGGTCACTTGTCTTTAAAAAACAAAAGCTCTGGAAAATGCCAAACGATTCTAAACAATCTGCTATTTCGCTGCTTTTTCTTTTTTTTGTTTATATAAGCGATGATCAGATAATTAACGTGGGATGTGGTGGAATGAGGGAGGTAAAAATATAAAATGTTTATCAGATAAATTGGTCGTAACTCGGACGTCACAGACAATGAAGACATTTTGAGATTCCTTTTTATAACCTTAATCATTTCTTATTGATCAGACTCGTGTTCGTTCAAAACACCCCCCCCCCCAATCAAAATTGCTAACATTTGAAGCAGTGATTTTATTAATCACCGGTGTTTATAAAAATAATAAAAGCAATAATAATGATTAATAATAATAATAATAACAACAACAACAATAATAATAATATCCCAAACTCTGACACGGTTTATAAAGTTAATCAATGTGCGTTACTGCCATGTGACATTACTGATGATTATCCCCCCTCTCTCCTTATTTCGTACCTTGTAAGTGTGACATTTGATGACTAAAGCTTGTGTTTAACTCTATCCGATTTCTAGCAACGAATGTGAAGCGTGGGTATAAAAGGTTTGTAAAGGTCTGTGATTTTGAGGGATGGGGGCGGAGATCACGCAGATCCATAAATGAAATCACAAGGAGTTGAAGATTTGAAATGTTCGCCAAAAACAGTAATTTTACGAGTGGCTGTACAAAGCCCAAAGATTTAAAGCGCTGCATGGAACGATAAGCTGGAGCTTTATCAAATCTGCTGTTGCACTTGTCTCTTCTTACCCCCACCCCCATGCAGATCTTCAAATATTCTTTACATCCGTCGATCAACATTTTTATTATTTATAGAAAGATATTTGTTTCATAATATAGAAGATTAAGCACTCCAATATTTTAAATCGTTGTGGTTTAAGCTGGACTCAAGTAACTGCTCGATTTTTGTTTCAAATCAACTTTTTAAATATGTTCCTAGAAAGTATAACACCCTTGCATGTAGCAGTAGTTTGATTGTGAATGTGATCTGCTGGTAGTCTGGTGGTGAGTTCTAGCCGTGACGTATATTAACCCTTGGAGAACCGCACTCTCTTTGATTGTGTCGCACTCACCCGTTGTTGCCTATTTCCATTGGGTGTGGGAGATGGTCATCAGTTCTGTGGTTCGTCCCGTCACGGCTTAACAGGTCACTGTTGATATTCTTGTTTTACCGTCCGGATAATTTGT
Organism: Radix auricularia; assembly: GCA_002072015.1. Taxonomy (NCBI): domain Eukaryota; kingdom Metazoa; phylum Mollusca; class Gastropoda; family Lymnaeidae; genus Radix; species Radix auricularia. The sequence goes on from MUZC01000150.1 coordinate 259,895, forward strand.
GGATCTAACAAATGAGGTCGTCGATAACAAATGCGATTGATTGCACGGATCATTTTAGTGTATGCGCGTACAGTAAACATCTTGTGTTATTGTTGTTGCAAGGACCGATGTACTTGTTAAAACAGTCTCTGTGGTGGTATTTACATCGATTATTGTCGTAATTACAACTGATTGCCGGTAATTTATTTCTTTTTCTTTGCTTTGTAACATAATGGTAAGGGTTAATTTTTTGTCTTGATTATTTGAATACTTAGCCCCCTATTGAACAGTTTACAAAGAATGAGTTACTTTATTTATATCAAACAACGCACACATGCATTATATTAGGAATCCTAAATAATAGCTCATTTAAATCGTATTATTCTTCACAGAATAGCAAAATAAGGACAAAAGAAGTCGGAAATTACAAATATCCCAAAAACCAAAGGAACGAACAACGCAACGAATGGTTAAAAAAAATGCCATCAAATCGTCAGAGCAAAACATCACCAAAAAAAAACACAAAAAAACATCACAGAATAAACCCGACAGATCCCGTCCCAGTAAAACAAAATAGGAGAACAATCATACAGTCCTCCCCCACCCCCCTCCCCAAACACCATTACAGTCGCGAGGTGTGTAGAATCGATTCTTTCCGAGAGAAGGCCATGCAATTAAAGTACATTTATGTATCGATTACTGTAATCATGTAGTAAAACTCTGCGCCGGGTGATCGATTCCTGATGTCACATTACTGTTATCTCTCACTACTGCTCACTTCTATCTGGGTGAACTGTTTTGATAACAGGATCTCACAAAAATTTCCGTCTGACCACGGAATAAAGCATCGTTATTGTTATATTTCGTTCCACGAGGATGTGCCAAGTTTATAAAAATAAATGTGACATCATTTTTTTTAATTATTTAAGCGCCTGCGTAAGTAATTTGTCACGATTTTCGCAGATTTAAAAGTCTATCAACATGATACCCACAAATTTCAATTACTTAAATCACCGAATTCAATATATTTTTGCTAATTTGTGGTAGTTTTATAGATTGCATATGTTACATGTTAATGTGCTTGCTTTTAAATCCAAACTTTGCCGACGTCACTAGAGCGTTGTTAATTGTCAAGAAAAATATCTCAAATACAGATTTTTTTTTAATAACATATTTTGCTGTTTTTACTATCCTGGACTCATAGACCCAATATACAACATTTGCAGGTTCATGGGGTGGGGTTGCCCCCTATGTCCGAAGGCATGAATGACAGTGTCTTTCTCTGCACCTCACATTTCTCCCCCCTCCACCCCATACTTTCGGCTCAGCCCCCGCCTATACTCTCTGATGTATGTTAATTTTTTTAAATCAATAGGATTTTGGGTAATCATTAGAGCTTTGATGAATTGAATTTGTATAGGCCAACTGACTAACTGTGTATCAGGCCTACTGACTAACCGTGTATCAGGCCTACTGACTAACGTGTATCAGGTCATATCATACTCTCATTTACTCCATTATACTCACGTGTATAAAAAAAACACTAATTAACTTGTTATCTCCTTTTAGTCGGCTTGCAAGTATTTATGTGTATCATCTCTGATGCGTGGAACAAATACATCATAACGTTCGTTCAGATCTGTGCTATAATATGATGTTTTCTATCCATCAATAAGCCGCGTTATATCATGGCCAACATCTATTAATAGAAATATCCGGGGTATTCAGCTGGGCAAATTTAATTACGATATGAAACAAACATCCGGGTATTCTGTGAGCAGTCATCTCAATGGACATTTGTTTATTCTGTGTTAATTTGAGATTAGACGACTTGACCAAGTCAAAAAACTGCTTATAACATAATTATACACCGTTCCCCCCTACCCCGCCCCCAACTTAAAAAAATAAAATTGCAAGCGATCATTTTTTTCATATTTATACTGAAGATTATTTGTCTACTTAAACTTTATCTAAAAATAGTCTCGTTGCGTAACGAGATATGACGTTTTCCGTCATAGAAATGACAACCACTGTATCAGGTGATACTTCGATTGATATCTTGACGCATAAAATTAACATGTTTCTGAAGATTTAGAATCGATGTCGGAAAGAATTCGGATATTTTTGTTAGGTTTAAAAATGAGTTCTATTTGCTGTAGTGTTGCTCAGCTCAGATAATAACAGTTATTCTTCTATGAAATTCATGAGTTGATTGTTCTTCTCGTGCAGAGCGGGAGTGTTTTGTGTGAGCCAAGGTCAGTGAGTGCCTCGTCTGGTTGATTTTAATAACTTCAATTTGTGATACCAATCGTATATATGTGAGTGTGTGTGACGGCCCTACATGCAACTTGTCGCACAGTCAATAATATTTGACAGCAATTTTTTTTATACTCATTGAGTACTTAGCTCGTGGAGCACTATCGTCAAGTGTCCTACGTATCTCGTCAACTCAAAGACTACAAGAAATGATACTTAACACAAACCATTCCAATTTCCTTGTCACAATTCAGATGATACGAGTATGCTGCAATACCCGCTGGGAACATGACAAGTTATCTAATCACTCTTTGACTAAAGGACAGATCAATAACGGTAAAAACGGACTGATTAAACAGGTGGCTCATTAACGCTGTGGTCGGGGTACGGTTGGGGGGGGGGATACAAATCATAGGTAGGAGGGTGGTTTTGTCACCTCCGGAAACAAATCGTGTGGCGTGTTCGAGAGGGGGGGGGGGTTGGAAGCTGAGGGTTCTCGGGGATGAGAGTGTTTGAGATCGAAAGGACTTTTTTTTTCCCATTACTTCTTTTTTTCGGGGTCGTAGGGGGTTCTAATGTTTCCATTGGAACATTCTCGGGCTTGCTAGACACTATTGGCGCCCACCCTTCTCCTAAGCAGTGGATGGCTTTCTTAGCTTTAGTCATTTCTCAACATTTTATAGTGTCTTTTACGTGGGCTCGATCCCACGCCCTCAGTTTGTGAGGCGAGCGCACTATTGACTTTGCTACCCAAGAGATTTATATAACTGTAGGGAACCAAACTGTCGGCATTATCGTCTGGCATCTGAAACAGATAAAGAAGTTTGACAAGATACAAGCCAGAGCTTAAAGAGATTTAGCTCAAGCGCTTGTGAGAATAGGTCAATAAATTAAAGTGTATGTTGTGATTACAAGGTGCTGTTACCAGTGTTAGGACAGTTAACACAACTTTAAAAAAAAAAAGTAGTTTGCAGACCAGACTTCTGGTAAATATTACACCATGCAAGTCAAAACGTTGTGATTTTATCTTAAGACTTGAGATCCCGATGGTTGAATTTGGATTGTTAGAGGTGGGTTTTATGGTCGGGAAATGATTGGTCTCGGAATGTCACGTGACCTCACGTGAGATCTCTCCCGACGTCTCCTGTTTCCCGATAATAGTTATCTGTCGTCTGCCGCCGTCTGCTGCCGGACTTCTCGACAGACGTCATTGGACTAACTGCCTGGACAGTCAAGGTTAGATAATTATGACATTAGCGGCGCATCTCGGGTTCGATGTGGTTGAGAAGGTCGTGTTGGTATCAGGCACTAGGCCGACATGTTGTTCTGCTTCACTCTTAGACACTGAACATTGTTTTATATATTTATTTTTATTATTATGTTTGTGGGGGTGGGGGTCGGCTTTATTTTTGATTTGTTTGCAGTGTGTTTTGCTTTTCTTATATAGATAAGTATATTTAGGTTTTTAAGAAAAGTTTAAGTTTATTTCTACAAAAAAAAATAATAAATAAATAAAACGATTCGGATTAGAGATGACTTTTTTATGACACACAGTTTTAACCTGATAGTGTCTGGCGGGTTGACAATGGAAATAGATTGATATCATGATATGTCCTTAGAAAGATCATTAAACTCAATGATTGAGTGGTGATGATGTTGTGTCTTTATAATTTTATTAATGATAATTTTGTGTCAGGCGGTTTTATCATCGCTTGTGTTCACTGTTCAAACTTCTTTAACTGTTATAAGAGGCTGTTTCTGCTTTTTTCTCGTTGTTGTCGTTGATGATTCATTTCCAACAGAACAAATAACAAAACAAGACATCTGCTCTATGCAGCAACCACGGGTTCAAACATTATGGGGGAGGGTATCAAATAGTTGATACTCATGACATAAATAGGCGATGTAACGATTACATTCCAGTTGCTTCCTTGCATATATCAGAGGCGGTAATATTATAATTTTATGTGTGCCGCCAAGTTTGGTAATATTCTCTCTTTACTGCCTTGTTCTATGTGCCGCCAAGTTTGGTAATATTCTCTCTTTACTGCCTTGTTCTCTGTGCCGCCAAGTTTGGTAATATTCTCTCTTTACTGTCTTGTTCTATGTGCCGCCAAGTTTGGTAATATTCTCTCTTTACTGCCTTGTTCTCTGTGCCACCAAGTTTGGTAATATTCTCTCTTTACTGCCTTGTTCTCTGTGCCGCCAAGTTTGGTAATATTCTCTCTTTACTGTCTTGTTCTCTGTGCCGCCAAGTTTGGTAATATTCTCTCTTTACTGCCTTGTTCTGTGTGACGCAAGTTTTTACTACCTTGCTACGTGAAACGCAAGCTTTAATGCAGCATTTCAATTAGACATATTTTTAACCCAAAAGTTGCTCCATAACACATCTCATCACAATAGTGTTTGTGTGTCTCCTAAAAGGTTGGTAAACACGCGAATAGTTTAGAAAAATAGATAAAAAGCGTTGTTGTCTTCGTATCTCAATGAGTTCCATCAATTGCAATCAATACTTTTTGGAAACGTCCAAATTGCGCAAACTTCGTGACGTGGAATTATTTGGGGAAAAGAAGTCGGCACCCTGCCCCACCCCCTTGCACCGTTGTAGGACACTTCTATACGGATGACAAACTGTTAAATAATGGCGTCCTCTGGTGCAGCCGTCAAGGTGATATGGGGGGGGGGCAATTATGCCCGAAAGGTGTTCTGATTTTGTTTACCAACTCTTTTTAACCCCAGTCTACTCCATGGAATCGAATGCCTGTGATACCGTTACAGTTTGCACGCATTTGTTAATCTATCGATCCACCATAGTAAACAAGCGGTTATCACAGTTTCCTGTGAACTAGGAAAAGTGTACCCTCACCCGCCCTCCTTACGACGCTACTGCCAGGCGACAGCTAGTCCTCAGGTTGAATAAAAAAAACTCAATTTCAAAGTCTTCGCCATTCCAATCATCCTTATTCTTATGATTTCAAATCTCAACTTTTTTATGTCACGGCTTACGCTTTTTTAATTTAAATCCTTTACATTAACTCGTGGTGTCTGGTTGAGCCCTTGCTTCCTTGCCGAATTACATCGATTTTTAACTCACTTCCTCGTAAGCTAGCATGCTGAAATTTTGCAGGCAGACTCATGCCAAAGATAAAAATGATGTATCAAAATTTCAGATCGATCAATATACGGTAATTTAATTATTTTATTTTAAAATTATTTTATTTATCTCTATGTATCATGTTAATTTTTGAGATAAGAGTATCGTGGTGCGTATTCTGTTCAACAACCTTTCCTGTCGCGCAATAAGGTGCTTATTATATTGAGAATAGACAATACTTTTTAAAAAATATACTCGCGATTGGTGCGCATTATATATTAGATCTAAACATATTTTACGAGACCTAACAAAAATGTTGTATTTTTGGACTGTCTTGCGCTGCGTATAATAATAAATATGCTTAAAGTAATGTCTCCTATATGAAGGATTTGAAGTCAAATTTTTTTTTTTTAATGATGTGTCCAATCCCCTTTCTTCTCGTCACCAGCCACCTTTCTTCTCGTCACAAGTCACCTTTCTTCTCGTCACAAGTCACCTTTCTTCTCGTCACAAGTCACCTTTCTTCTCGTCACAAGTCACCTTTCTTCTCGTCACAAGTCACCTTTCTTCTCGTCAAGGGTCACCTTTCTTCTCGTCACAAGTCACCTTTCTTCTCGTCACAAGTCACCTTTCTTCTCGTCACAAGTCACCTTTCTTCTCGTCAAAAGTCACCTTTCTTCTCGTCACAAGTCACCTTTCTTCTCGTCACAAGTCACCTTTCTTCTCGTCACAAGTCACCTTTCTTCTCGCCACAAGTCACCTTTCTTCTCGCCACAAGTCACCTTTCTTCATTTCAAAGATCACCTTTCTTCATGTCACAGATCACCTTTGTTCATATCACAGATCACCTTTGTTCAATCAGTTCTCCTCAGTACACAGTTCCAAGGGCTCCCAACATGTGCTGTATGGACCCCTCCCTTTAGGTGTCTGTCAAAGATTTAATTATAACACATGAACCGCATATATTTTTTTTTTCTTTTGGTGACATTTCTAGTTGTACGTATTTAAATATATCATCTGCAAAGTGGTCCTTGCAGCCAAACTGTTAAACTCCTCTCTTGAAAATTGTCTTTATAACTACATCAGTTGCCGTATCTAACAGACTTGCTGAATGTCCCAATGCAACAGAGAACCACTTTCTTTGAATGTCTAGGACACAGATATCTTGTGAAAGATTTACTTCCTGTTCTTGCAGCGACTCCTTTTATTTCCCCAGCAACAAAGCGGCAATTCTCTCCCTTCCCAGTCAACTGTTTTGTATAATACGATTGATTAAATACAGTAAATACATTTGCATTTTGTCTGAAGTGCTCGCCCCTGTCTAGGTGCCGCGTGGCTTGGACTCGAATGGCTTGCTTTTTGTTTTTGACTTCTGAATATTTCATTAACATTTTTTACACTTGGGGGTCGCAAAGCTCTGTGTGACATAAAGAGAGTTGAAAATGTACATTTAGAAGTGTAAATGTATTTGGGTGTATAGATCTCAAATCCACGAGGAATAGTCTCCTCGTACAAGCCTCATCTATAGACTGACGGACGTTTGACGCGTTGGTGGCTTGTAAATATAACTTTGAACCCATTTATAGCTATTAGTTGTCTATTAATAACCCCTGTATGCTTCATAATACAATATATTATGAAATGTTAAGCCCGGGGTTTTCTATAAGGAAAAATATAATATCATACAGACTTTTCCCTCTCCTTTAAATGTGTGTAAATTGAATAACAAATTAATGTTACTGTAAGAAGTCAACTTCTTTTTAAATTTAATTTTAAAATGTCATAATTTATTAACATAAGTTAATATGTCATGCGGACCAAAAAAAATGTCATTTCGTATCTGAACTACAAGGACCTTGTTATCTTTAATTGACCCAGCTTGAAGAGATTAAAAGGTCAAATGAGACCCACAGTAGTAGATCTGATTACAGCTAGTGATATTAAAGGACCAAGGGAAAACATGCATTCACTCAGAATAAAAAAGAAAATGCAAGGATTAATAGAAAACCACATCTGCCAGTGTGATAAAACCCAGAGGGCAGGATAACCATACGGCAAGCATGCCAGCAGTGACATGCTGACAACAACAACAAAAAAACAAAAAAAAAGAAACAAACGAAATAATTTACAACAATAAACTGCATGTAAAGGGATTGACGAGAATATGTAACATGTGTTTATGAATTGTTTCTCTCACAAAATTACTAGATTCACCAGATTGTTGCCGACATCAGATGCATGTAGTAAAGATACCCCAGCCCCATTCACCTCCCAGCCCCAATCACGTCCCAGCCCCATTCACCCCCAGCCCCAATCACGCCCCAGTTCAATCACCCCAGCCCCAATCAGCCCCCATCCCCAATCAGCCCCCAGCCACGCGTTTGATTACTTATTTTAAATATAATATTCATTTGGAGTACCAGTACCACACTAACGGTAGATTCCTATTCAATGGGAAGAAAATATATTTACAAGCACATTCAAATAAATTCCGGTATCGATTCTAAAATATAAACGCTGCGCTTAATCCGATATGACAGTTGCGTCTTAAGGAAGCTAATCGGGCACAATGTGTATGAATTGTAGTGAACGGCTAAAGCGGGGCTGCAAATATTGATATGTATGTGAACGCTTACAGCCTTGATTGTATTTACCGTTGGTCTGGTGTTTGGAGGTTAGTAAGTATGTTTCATGTGTTGTGTGGGCTGTGGAAATGAGATGCGGTTTCATAATGCTTTAGTACTTGGAGATGAAGGGTCAGAACTGATCGATATAACGTGGCTAATAGTTTTATATACAAAACAATAAGGTCCTTACTCATATATAACTAATGAGTTCTAAATAATTATAAATTACAAGTGAGTTCCATATTAGGGTTACCATACGTCCGGGTTTACCCGGACACGTCCTCTTTTTATGCCTCTTTCCGTGCGGCTTTCCGGAAAAATGGCTTTTGTCCGGGGGTTTTCCGTCTTCAGTAAACCACCTGCTGTAATCTATTATCTCAACGTCAATTCTTTCAAATGCGGATGAATACGATGACAATGATTCAGCATTATATACTTTCACTACTGTTTGGTAAACTTCAGTCATTTAGTTAATAACATATTGTTTCTTTAAGATCGCTAGTGTGGTGTACTGAGCACTTAGTTAATACACATTTATAATTAAATAAGAACAATATTTTATGTTGCCTAAGATTAATTTTATTCGCACAACGCCTTATACAGCGATCTCGTTAAGTCGCGCTTCGTTATTGCACGAAATCTGTTACGTCACAGTAATTCCGTGGCTCCTAAATTTTGTGACGTAACATAGCAATAAATAATACGTACGTATATTTAAAGTTTAAAGTTAAAGTATCAAAGAGTGGACCGGCCTGTCATTTAGCGATTCCCAGAAGGCAGCTCAGAACCGTGACACTTGGCATGAGATAGTGCGCAGCTCAAAATGGTGCCCCAACGACACAGCGTCGGGTTAAGGGACAGTTCAGTTCAGTTCATATTTAAAGTTATTTTAATATATTGGATTAAAACAAGAATGCCAGAATATATATTAAAATATATAATACGTGAGTGTATGCTTAATGTAAGTTTACATAGATATAGAGAAGGAAACACGTTTTCATTTGCATCCTTTATTATTGCCCAATAAGTCAAGCTGAAATCTGTACTAAGTAACGGTAACTCACGATTCACCTGAGTCGCGACACATAAATATGGAACCAAAAAACCGCGTCTGAACGGGGTCGCACTGTATTGGCCATTTGGTGAACATTTTGTGTCCTCTTTCTCCATCTGACAAAGATTGTAACCCTGTAACTGTAACCCTATTCTATAGAATACATCGCTATAGAGCCATAGATTATAGTATCACTATTGAGTCCTAGATTATAGTATCACTATTGAGTCCTAGATTATAGTATCACTATTGAGTCCTAGATTATAGTATCACTATCGAGTCCTAGATTATAGTATCACTATTGAGTCCTAGATTATAGTATCACTATTGAGTTCTAGATCATACTATCACTATTGAGTCCTAGATTATAATATCACTATTGAGTCCTAGATTATACTATCACTATTGAGCTCTAGATTGTTCATGTACACTAATGAGTCATAGATTATTCATCATCACCAATGGGTATTTTATAAGTCCTAGCTTGTATATGTATAACTGATGAATCCTAGATCAAAGATCAATTATTAGTCATCATTACTAATGAGTCCCACATTATACATCTCCAATGAGTCATAGTTGGTATATATATATATATATATTACTAATGAGTTTAGTTTGTTTATATTTTTCACTAATGAGTCCTAGTTGGTATATACGTTTCACTAATGAGTCCTAGTTGGTGTATACGTTTCACTAATGAGTCCTAGTTGGTGTATATGTTTCACTAATGAGTCCTAGTTGGTGTATATGTTTCACTAATGAGTCCTAGTTGGTGTATATGTTTCACTAATGAGTCCTAGTTGGTGTATATGTTTCACTAATGAGTCCTAGTTGGTGTATATGTTTCACTAATGAGTCCTAGTTGGTATATATGTTT
>MUZC01000150.1:279540-294070 GCA_002072015.1 Radix auricularia
GGTACCGCTGACAGTTTCTCCAGTCATTGCCTCCATTCGGTGCCCTAGTCGGGTACCGCTGACAGTTTCTCCTGTCATTGCCTCCATTCGGTGCCCTAGTCGGGTACGTCTGACAGTTTCTCCAGTCATTGCCTCCATTCGGTGCCCTAGTCGGGTACGGCTGACAGTTTCTCCAGTCATTGCCTCCATTCGGTGCCCTAGTCGGGTACCGCTGACAGTTTCTCCTGTCATTGCCTCCATTCGGTGCCCTAGTCTGGTACCGCTGACAGTTTCTCCAGTCATTGCCTCCATTCGGTGTGCTAGTCTGGTACGGCTGACAGTTTCTCCAGTCATTGCCTCCATTCGGTGCCCTAGTCTGGTACCGCTGACAGTTTTTCCAGTCATTGCCTCCATTCGGTGCCCTAGTCTGGTACCGCTGACAGTTTCTCCAGTCATTGCCTCCATTCGGTGCCCTAGTCGGGTACCGCTGACAGTTTCTCCAGTCATTGCCTCCATTCGGTGCCCTAGTCGGGTACCGCTGACAGTTTCTCCAGTCATTGCCTCCGTTCCGTGCGCTAGACGGTCTCTTAAGCCAGTCAATACTTAAAACAAGTTTTGTTTGGCAATTCCAATACCTTTGAGCAGGAGTGAACAACCTGCGGTCGTGCAGCCCTGGGCTCGAAAATCTGCGGCCGTGCGGCAATGGGCTCTAAATTCTGCGGCCGTCAAGTATTTGTTTAAAATATAATAACCTGCGGCCGTCAAGTATTTGTTTAAAATATAATAACCTGCGGCCGTCAAGTATTTGTTTAAAATATAATAACCTGCGGCCGTCAAATATTTACTATTTGGCAATATGTTATGTAATGTTATAAAGGAAATATCGAATATTCATTTACACTATTAAGCACTTGTTATTGAGAAACAAATTAGAACTCCAGCAGCTGTAATTGCCATTATGACTTTTATCACTAGTTTCCTTACCATCGATGTTCTGCATGATTACAAACTATAAATTGCTATTAGCCATAATTACTTTTATCACTATTTCAATTGGCATTGATGTTCTTAAGTCTAAACATTTGGATAATTACAAAGTTATCACTAGTAGAAAGTTCCTAAATTTCTGTCACTGTGACGTAAGATGTAAAAATTGACATGTGAACCCACCCTTTCCCGGGTTTTTTGGAGGGTTTTATTTTAAATTTTATTTTTTATGTTGCCACTCCAGAAAACATTCGCTCGACTCTTGATTCCATGTGTGCCCCCCCCCAACGCCTGTGTCATGCTTGAAGACCTTCGCGATCATTCACATGTCTAGGATTAACCCCTTAGTTTCCCTATGATTTCTCCGGCCTGAACTCAACCACCTCACAACAATAAAATGGTGTTTCCCTGTTCATGATGGTCTAATGTTGGAGGTATGAGATATTCACCAATCGGGTGTCAGTAACCTAGGGCCGCCCGTCACAATGTGTATTCGGTGCTTCTATAAACTGTTCGGCATGGGCCCCGGGGGCTCCGAGGACGACATCCTTCAGGCGGAGTACAACAAGGAGAAACTGACCAAGTCACCGGTCAGCGGCGAGTTCAGGAACGGTCAGTCCAGGTACGGCGGCCTGTCCAGCTCTAGACAAAACATGGAGTTGTCTGACAGGACTAAGCAACTTCAGAGGGACACTTACGACAAGGCTTTGAAGGAGAAGACGCTCGCGGTAAGTAGATAAGTATGAACGAGACTGAGAAATGTAAAGATAGAGAAAGGGGGAGAGAGGACGAGAAGGAGAGAGGGGGTTAAGAGACAGAGAAACAAGGCGCTTACAACATCGGCGAGGACAATGCAATGGTAAAAACACACTGGAATTTGTTATTCGTATCTTCGACTATCTGCTGAAAGTCATCTCCTCGGGAAGGGTGATCTTGTAAATTTGGGTCCAGAGGGCATATCAAAGATCAGAGGGCATATCAAAGATCAGAGGGCATATCGTTGATCAGAGGTCATAATTTTGATCAGAGGGCATAATTTCTATCAGGTGGCATATTGTCGATCAGAGGGCATAATTTCGATCAGAGGACATGTATAAAGTCTGAAAGAAGCAAAAAGGAAGCACAGACGTTACAAAGCTTTGTGCGTAAGTGTCTTATTAATCCCAGCCCCTGTAGCCCATCAAAAGTATTCTGGGCACTAGTTTAGGTATCTATTATTGAGTCGACTGGTTTAGGTATCTATTACTTGACTGATTTAGGTATCTATTACTTGACTGATTTAGGTATCTATTACTTGACTGGGTTAGGTATCTATTATTGACTTGACTGGTTAGTTATCTATAATTGACTTGACTAGTTAGGTATGTATTACTTGACTGTTTTACCTTGCGCCACACACCACGTATTGTTTTATAGAAATGTTCTTCTTGTTTGTATAACATATAAAGTAAATAATATCTTAAACAGATTGACGTAAGGACACCATAAGTTCACATGTTCAACATGTTTTGGTATAGAATTGCTGATCTTAAACTACATGTCATTTTATATGTAATCCACCAGAGTCCCATGTCTTCTTCCTGGTGAACACAAAGTCCCTATACCCCCCCCCCCAATAGCCAGCAGGTGTCAGACTGGTTAAATAAAACAACATCTGATGCATTAAACTTTACAGAAGAACTAAAATGTGGCTGATTTATCTCCCCTTGCTCCCTGCCAGTTTTAACGACTCCGCTGTTTTTCGGGTCTTTATTTCTATTCTTATTATCGTTTTATCGACATCTGGAACATCTGTTGCCAGTACAAAGTGATGACAAACCCCTTGACCCACAGGCTAGATACGATCCTTTTTTTTTTCATTCAAATTCTGAATTATCAGTTTAGTTCTATAGCTGTTAAATTTTCACTGTTTTTTTTCTCAAAATAGTGTTGTTGTTTTTTCCTTATGGTATCTGGTATATAAAAAAAAATTTAAATTACAAATTATGTAATTTTTTTAATGATTAATTGGGGGGGGGGGATCTTCGGCATTTTTAGCTATATATAAAAGTGATTGAAATATAAAATTAACTTGGCTATATATATATATATATAAAGACGTAGTTATTTCTACATAGTATTCGATTATGATTTGTACTTGCCTAAACGATTTTTTACTTCTTAATGTTTTGTTGTTTTTTTTATCATTCAAATGTGTTTTTGTATTGACTTGAATGTTGGTTCAAATGTCAGTGTGTTCACTTGTCTTGTGTTCAATTGTCTTGTGTTCAGCTGTCTTGTGTTCACTTGTCTTGTGTTCAATTGTCTTGTGTTCACTTGTCTTGTGTTCACTTGTCTTGTGTTCAATTGTCTTGTATTTAGCTGTCTTGTGTTCACTTGTCTTGTGTTCAATTGTCTGAGGATTTCGGTTTTCTTATTTATATATATGTATGTCGCCCTCCCCCCCCCCCCGCTATCAAAAACAGGCCAGCGTGTGTTTACACTACCGGTTATTACGGGGACTGACCAATGTGATACCGGGCCAAAGCTCTAATGACCGGTACTCAAGAAGAATCGACCAGTAAATTGCAGAGTAAGAGAAAGGGCAGTCATAAACTTAAAGCATTTTTTACCATACGCTTCTTCCTATTTAATGTAGGTTTCATTTTGAGCCAGGTCATCTTGTGTTACTTTATCGCTTTAGATAGAGTTCTGATAACATTCGATGCACCTATAATATTAGTATTTGAGGAGATGAAATTTTGATGTCTGGATGATAAGGAAAAAAATCAGCTGATATATTTTTTTTTCAAATAGTCTTCAATGCTAGCTGTATAAAAATGGTGGCATTCAGAGAACAAACAGGGATGTTATATAGAACAAACAGGGATGTTATACAGCACAAAGAGTGATGTTATATGGATCAGTGATGTTATATGGAACGGTGATGTTAAATAGATCAAACATTGAGTTATATAGAACAGTTATGTTATATATAACAAACAGTGATGTTATATAGAACAAACAGGGATGTTATATAGAACAAACAGTGAGTAATTTAGAATAAACAGCGATGTTATATTGAACAAACAGTGATGTTTTATAGAACAAACAGAGAGTTATATAGAACAAACATTGAATGTTTTATAGAACAAACAATAGTATTGCAGAGAATAAAAAAATGGTGTTATATAGAAAAAAACATCGGTGTTATGGAGAAAAAAATGGTGTTGTATAGAGAAAGAACAAATTTGTTTAACAGAACAAACAACTTTGTTTAATAGAACAAACAATTTTTTAAATCGAAAAAACAACTTTGTTTTATCGAACAAACAACTTTGTTTTATAGAACAAACAACTTTGTTTTAAGACTGCGTTAAGACTTAATGCTTTTGTTTTTACCACGCTGAAAAACCCCTTTGAGTGTTCGGTCAGATAGAGGTGTTCCTGTCCCAGGTTGTCTGTCTATATTATAACATCCTATTAAATTAACAAGAAGTGTTCGTGTCCGAGGGTAGTCTGTCTATGTTGAAACATCCTATTAAATTAACAAGAAGTGTTCGTATCCCAAGGTTGTCTGTCTATGTTGAAACATCCTATTAAATTAACAAGAAGTGTTCGTATCCCAAGGTTGTCTGTCTATGTTGTAACATCCTATTAAATTAACAAGAAGTGTTCGTGTCCGAGGGTAGTCTGTCTATGTTGAAACATCCTATTAAATTAACAAGAAGTGTTCGTATCCCAAGGTTGTCTGTCTATGTTGAAACATCCTATTAAATTAACAAGAAGTGTTTTAAAAATTCCTATAAAAATTTCTCACCCAACGTTTGAATAAAGGATATTATCATCATTTAAAAATAATAAATGTGTTAATAGCAAGAGAAAAAAAGCAACGTATGAATAGCGCGAGTGAAAAAATCTTCTCATTAGAGAAACATTTCTTTACACTTGACCATCATGCCAGTTTAAAAGGGATTTTTTTTTTGTAATGATTCAATTATTGATGCCAGGGATAACGTGAAGGCAGACAGCTCCCTCACTAGCCCATCCCAATTTAAGTTGGTCGAAACGATCACCACTTCCTCTCCTCCCAGCACTCCGCACGCACTCACGCCCCACACACTCACGGCCCACACACTCACGCCCCAGACATTCACGCCCCATACGCCCTCAGGCACTCCCCACACATTCACGCCCCACACACTCACGCCCCACACATTCACGCCCCACACACTTACGCCCCACACACTCACGCCCCACACACTCCCGCCCCATACGCACCCACTCATGCCACACACACACACGCACTCCCCACACACACGTTCAACCTGCACTCGGTTTCAATTTGGGCTGAGTTTGTGATTAAAACATCTTATGTCTTAGCAAGTGTGAGGCAAGACGTTAATTGGCTCGTTTATGCTGAAATCGATACTGCAACCTGCTCACTCCTGCTCAATAGTTGGAGCTTTTTTGTGGGTTGGTGTGATGGAGTAACTTTCTATATCAGAACAAGGAGTTGATGACGTAGAAAGGGTCACGGTTCGGTGGATGGCATGGAGACCTGTGGGGTGGAGTTACCGTCTTTTGATAATAACATTTGATGTTTAGCTGAGGTTATGTTGATGATGTCATCTTGGGTCATGTTGATGATGTCATCTTGGGTCGTGTGATGATGTCATCTTGGGTCGTGTTGATGATGTCGCCTTGGGTCATGTCAATGGGAACTCTTGGATGGGATCTCGTGGAGTAGTGGGAATTATGTCATGTGGAGTAGTGTGGGTGGGGTCATATGGAGTATGGTGGATGGGGTCATATGGTGTAGTGTGGGTTGGGGTCATATGGAGTAGGGTGGATGGGGTCATATGGAGTAGTGTGGGTTGGGGTCATATGGAGTAGGGTGGATGGGGTCATATGGAGTAGTGTGGGTTGGGGTCATGTGGAGTATGGTGGATGGGGTCATGTGGACTAGAGTGAATGAGGTCATGTGGAGTTTGTTGGATGCGATCATATGGAGTCGTGTGAATGTGGTCATATGGAGTAGTGTGGATGTGGTCATATGGAGTAGTGTGGATGTGGTCATATGGAGTAGTGTGGATGTGGTCATATGGATGGAGTAGTGTGGATGTGGTCATATGGAGTAGTGTGGATGTGGTCATATGGAGTAGGGTTAATGGGGTCATGTGGAGTATGGTGGATGGGGTCATGTGGAGTAGTGTGGATGCGATCATATGGAGTAGTGTGGATGTGGTCATGTGGAGTATGGTGGATGCGATCATATGGAGTAGTGTGGATGTGGTCATATGGAGTAGTGTGGATGCGATCATATGGTGTAGTGTGGATGTGGTCATGTGGAGTAGTGTGGATGTGGTCATATGGAGTAGTGTGGATGTGGTCATATGGAGTAGAGTGGAAGTGGTAATGTGGAGTTTGTTGGATGTATCATATGGAATAGTGTGGATGTGGTAATGTGGAGTTTGTTGGATGTGATCATATGGAGTAGTGTGGATGTGGTCATGTGGAGTTTGTTGGATGTGGTCATATGGAGTAGTGTGGATGGGGTCATGTGGAGTTTGTTGGATGTGGTCATATGGAGTAGAGTTTGAATGGTTTAATGTGGAGTAGGGTGGATGTGGTCATGTGGATTAGTGTGGTAGGGTGGATGGGGTCATGTGGAGTGTTGAGGATGGTGTCATGTGGATTTGAGCGGATGGTGTTTTGAATAGTGATCGTACGGATGAATGTTGAGCCACGTGGATGTGATTGTGTGTACGTTTCCGCTGATGATTTTTCTCTGTTCGTGAATGTAGAGTTAAATTTGGTGTTTTGAATGTGTGTATGTGTTCCGATAAATCTTGCTGTTGCGATGTTGGTGTTTAAATAGTGTGGTTAGCTTTTGAAGCCTTGATTGTATGTGGGCTAATGAGATTATGTGGTTTTGCATATGGATGTATGCGAATATGTCAGATCTTAAAGTAATGTCACTTTTTGAGAAAACTGTTAATCGAAAGACTCATTATTAAGATACATGATTTGTATTGTTAGATAAATATTGAAAGAATGAATGCCATCGATTTGACAAACTTGAAGAGATTCTGACATAACTTTAACTTTTTGGATTTTTACACGTTACATGTGACGGTTTAATTTCATTCCTGCTTTCTCCATACATTTTTCAATGACTTCCACAACCCAAACAAAGATATTATCACACACACACACACACTCAAACACCCACACACCATCACATATACACACCATACCAACCACACACCTTACCACACAAACACTATAACAACCATATACCCTCACACCCACACATTATACCAATCATACAGCATCACACCCACACATCATGACACCATCACTCAACACACCATCACACCCACATACACCAATACACCCACACACCATCACACCCATAGATACCAATACACCCACTCATGATCACCCCCAGAGACACCAATACACACACAACATCACACCCACACACTATCACATCCACACACCATCACACCCACATACACCAATGCACCCACACACCATTACACACACACACCTATACACCCACACACCATCACACCCACATACACCATCACATCCACACACCATCACACCCATACACCAGTGAGACCATCACACACACACCATTACACCCACATACACATATACACCAACACACCAGCACACCCACACACCATTACACCCACACACATCAGTGCACCCGCACACCATTACACCCACATACACCACCACACCATCACACCCACACACCATCACACCCACATACACCATCACACCCACATACACCATCATACCCACACACACCATCACACACACACACTATTACACCCGCACACCATTACACCCACCATCACACCCACACACACCATCACACACACACACTATTACACCCACAGACATCATTGCACCCGCACACCATTACACCCACATACACCACCACACCATCACACCCACACACCATCACACCCACATACACCATCATACCCACACACACCATCACATTCACATACCATCACACCCACACACACCATCACACCCACACACACCATCACACACACACACCATCACACCCACACACCATTACACCCACACACCATCACACCCACACACACCATCACACCCACACACCATTACACCCACCATCACACCCACACACCATAAGACCCACACATCATCACACCCACACATCATCACACCCGTACACCATTACACTCACACACCATCACATCCACACACCATTACACCAACACACATCATCACACCCACACAACACCACACCCACACAACATCACACCCAAACACACCATTAAACCCACACAACATCACACCCACACACACCATCACACCCAAACACACCATTACACCCACACAACATCACACCCACACACACCAATACACCCACACACTATCACACCCACACACACCAATACACCCACACACTATCACACCCACACACACCAATACACCCACACACTATCACACCCACACACCATCAAAGCCACACACCATCACATTCTCATGTTATCTCACATTCCCTTTCATCCTTGAAGTCCGAATAATTTATAAATCAGTTTAATTCGTACCTGTCTAGACCTAGACATCTGCCACTGACTTATATCTCAATGTCTGGTCTAACATACCTAGACATCTCCCACTGACTTATATCTCAATGTCTGGTCTAACATACCTAGACATCAGCCACTGACTTATATCTCAATGTCTGGTCTAACATACCTAGACATCTCCCACTGACTTATATCTCAATGTCTGGTCTAACATACCTAGACTAATATCTCCCACCGAACCCAGATCTCAATGTCAAGTCGTATAGACCATACTGCCCCAAATTTGACCTTGGTTGTGTTGACATGAATAGTTAATGATCAGACAGTTCGCGTCCGCAATGTCCAGTTGACCAGACAGCCATATCTTTCAAACAACAACAATGTTCACGTCCTGGTGTTGTTGATTGCTGAATAAAAGCTTTGTAAAAGATAGTACTCATTAAATATTACATAGATTCCTCTAGTCGGGATAAGCGTTTAAGTCCATCGTATGCAGAATGCTAAAAACATTACTGTAGGTAGGGGAGCTATCGCTCTTCATCACCGTCGGTAATTATCTTATCTTATCTTAGATATACAGACGCTCCTTCTATGCAGAAGATAATTGCGTCCACAGACCATGAGAGATGATCTGTTGGCAAGTGATGCAGCGGTCACAGGCCACGGCTATAGGGGTTCCACGCATTACCCCAGCCGCCTAACTATTGTCTAGTTAGGTACCCATTCGGAGCTGGGTGACTCGGGGACTCCTCAGGCCCCTAGAACGAATCCTCACCTTAGTGTGGATTCGAACTCGTGACCATCGGTATGACAGTCGAGAGCGCTACCTCTCGACCACCACATCCCTAACGTTAGTACGTTAGTGTTTCATACCTACATTCACCGACCATAGTTAACTGGTAAGCTATCGATACAGGTTCCGGTAACAGCAATCCACCTCCCCACACACACACACACACACACACACACCACAAACACAACAATTGATGCCATAGTGGGACCTGACTGATGTGTAGGGAATCACATGAACTGTGTTTATTGATCTGTGTCTACCCATGGCTTATAGGAGAGGGAACGATGGGGGTGCGGGGGGTAGGGGTGCTCAAAAGAGGAGAGGGGTGTATTTACATAATCTGGTTATGAAAATAAATGAATGTTAAAATCTTTCCTGACGTAGGTCCGATGCTTGTATGGACAGAACTGGGGCGGGCTAGGTGGTGGTTTAGTTAGAATAACGTCCTGGGTTCAATTGTGATATTATTATGTTATGATAGAATGTTTGCGGACACCACGTTTAATAGCGACAAGAGGCGGTATTTGACGGGAATTTACGTGTATTACAAAAATATGGTTATACGCAAGTTGTCAATTGGAGGAGAGAAAACTTATGTTCAGGCGGTCTCAATAAAAAAATTTCTTCAGTTGTGTCTGGATGTTGAACTTGTACTGTTGACCTCAATGCCATTGATAAGTCAGATGCTGCAGATGCCCCAAAATCTTCTAAGAACGGCATTTCGGAATTCCGCGATTGCACTACTTTTCGTGTTTTTTTTTTATTTGTTTGAAAAAATCTCTGATATCCATCTTTGGTAATCCTGCAGTTTCTACACGATATTATTTCACAGGAAAATTTGATTTTCTCGTGAGAAATTTATTAAATGCATTAATATATGTTGTATGTTAGCTATTACAGCGCTAATTTGTGAGTCTTATTAATTTCTAAGACTTTTTTCAGTCCTTATGTTACACTTAACTTAAATTTAATTGAAAGTTGAACACGTATGCCATTGTCAGTTAAATTTTTTTTTAAACGTGTCCCCCCCCCCCCTTGGAAAAATTTCTAGCGACGTCAATGAATTTCATCTTATATCCCAAAAAATTTCATTCTGAAATACCCAATGTAATTCACTGTTTTCAAAACCAGTCTTAGTCACACTATGTATTTCTTCACACTAAGGTCAGTACGATTATCAATTCTGTTTACTTAAATCCTTAAGCCTACTGAAACGTACCCCGTTAATTTTAATTGAAATGTCAGCACTGTCTTAAGCCCTTACATCATTCTACAACATCAAACTATTCTCAGAGGCACTGTGTGTTTAACTATATTCTTACATCTCCAACAAACTGCGTGGTTGGCGTTTAACCGATGGGAATGTACTAGAGAAAAATGTCCAATCTTCCTCTGTTTCCTTCTTTCTTTCATTTTGAACCCTAACACCATCTCACCCCTGCCTCTTTTATTATTGACCACTGCAGCATAGTCGCCGTTGACCGACAGGCCGGAGGGAAGGTAACAAAAGAGCCAATACAATCAGCAGACGCCGCCAATCTCCATAATAGGCTTTCTTGTAGCCCGGCCCCGCTGCTCCACGTCTGCATCGCAAAATGCGCGGCAAATCTTGTTAGCGCACAGTGATCATGAAGAATCTTTTGTATGTAAACTTGAGGTTGTTTGTGTGTGTGAGGTGTGGGGAGAGTTTGACCACAACTCGCGCATGTATCAACATTGGGAGATGTGATCAAACTATTTTCAATGTACTAAAAATCTCTGTTGTCCCCAACACTAGTGTAGACCATCGTAGCAATGAAAGATTGCTGGTCACCTTTTAGTGGAATCAGTTCTCTTTGGACATTATTTTTGATACAGTGTTGTTTTTTTTAAAGGGCTTCGTCTCTGTAAAATGTCTTATCCAAGCTAGTATATGCCAGTATGTTTGTCAGTATGTCTGGCTGTAAGTACGTCAGTGTATGTGTGTGTGCTTTTATTTCGTGCACTCTAACTCTCTGTTTCTATATTCTCTGTCCTCTTCAAACTCTTGAATTCCTATCTATGCATGTTTTGATTCCAAATGAACCTGTTAATACTAAACAACGTCGGGTTCTTTATATCTGACGTCACTCAACAGCCGCAAAAATTCTTCAAACAATCAATCGCAACACTAAATTTCCGCTGGGCTATACAAGGGAAATAAGTATCTATTTATTTGTTATTTACCTTAATTTTCTTAGTTTATTCCCCTTTGGTGAATTAAAAAATTTTTTAAATAAAAAACAATAATAATTAATTGTTATTTTCTTAATATCTTGACAATAGTGATTCAACAAATAAATCAAAGCATCTACAAGCGGGACGGTGTACTCTGGTCTGACATGTAAAGTTATTTGACTACAAGTAGATCATTGAAGACATGGCAAAGTTGAAGCATCTAGGAAACATTAGTTAGTATGAAGTTGATGGGTATTTGAATTAAACTAGGATAAATATAATGGCTTTGATCGATGAATTAGATCACAAAGGACTTGTCATTGTTAAACTTGGCTCACATCGTTACTGTTGACAATCAATGTTCCTCCTGGTGACAGTAAATGTTCCTCCTGGTGACAGTAAATGTTCCTCCTGGTGACAGTAAATGTTCCTCCTAGTGACAGTAAATGTTCCTCCTAGTGACAGTAAATGTTTCTCCTAGTGACAGTAAATGTTTCTCTTAGTGACAATAAATGTTCCTCCTGGTGACAGTAAATGTTCCTCCTGGTGACAGTAAATGTTCCTCCTGGTGACAGTAAATGTTCCTCCTGGTGACAGTAAATGTTCCTCCTAGTGACAGTAAATGTTTCTCCTAGTGACAGTAAATGTTTCTCCTAGTGACAGTAAATGTTTATCCTAGTGACAGTAAATGTTCCTCCCAATGACATTGTTCCTCCTAATGAGAATCAATTTTTCCCTAATGACAATCAATGCTCTTCTTATTGACAGTAAATGTTTCTCTTAGTGACAGTAAATGTTTGTCTTAGTGACAGTAAATGTTTCTCTTAGTGACAGTAAATGTTTCTCTTAGTGAAAGTACATGTTTCTCTTAGTGACAGTAAATGTTTCTCTTAGTGACAGTAAATGTTTCTCTTAGTGACAGTACATTTTTCTCTTAGTGACAGTAAATGTTTCTCCTAGTGACCGTAAATGTTCCTCCCAATGACAATCAATGTTCCTCCTAGTGACAATTAATGTTTCTCTTATTGACAACAAATGTTCCTCCCAATGACAATCAATGCTCCTCCCATGAACAACGATCTACCCACAGACAGTTCATGTTTCTCAGGATTTATAGCAGAGACGTCACTAGGGTTGGTGTCGACCATGCAGTAGCTCGTGGTGTCACCCCCTCATGATTTAACCCATAAAACTCCTCCAAAGTTTTAAAGTGCCAAAAACGGGAAAATATAGAATTTTTCAGTCTAGATGGTGTAACCCGGGGCGGCCCGCCCCTACCGCACCCTCCTAGCGATGCCACTGAATTAAAAGTGTTATTAATTAAACAGATCACACAGTTTTTATTGTTCAACTCAATAAAATGGACACAATACTAATGGAATGACGCTGTTAAATAAAGTTAGATAATCCTGAGTGAAATAAACCAAACGTTCTCATCGCGTCGTCTCCCTTTGTCTGGTTTACTCAGACAAATCTGTAAGGACAATAACTGTTTTCTAGGTATCGATTACTACGAACGGAAGCATGGAGAGAATTTAACGTCTCGATCACATCACAACCCTATCTGCTTAGAAAACAAATTGGCCCATTTGTTATTTTTATTAACCCTGTAAGGACAATTAACGGAATCTTCAATCTCGTTAAAGAGAATGTTTGTTTGTTTTTTTTTAAAATTATATATATATATTTTTTTTTTCAACTTTTAATCTTGAAAACAAGGGAATGCAAACATGAAAAGCAATCTGGAAGTTTAAAAAATATTTAAAAACCGTACAATAGATAAATCACATTTTTTTCTTTTAATTGATTTAAGAAGGACTGCTCACCTCGCCCCCCCCCCCCCAACTGGAATAATGTTTGCTCCTTCCATCCTATTTAAGCGTCTAACAATTTGTTCATAACTCACCACGCTCAACACCAACACTACTAATCAATTCATCACCACCCCCATCCTTGCTACCTTCACCACAAACTTACCCATCCCTTTTCCCATCCTTGCTACCTTCACCACAGATCTACACATCCCTTCTCCCATCCTCGCTCCCTCCACCATCAACATATAAGTCACACCTCCCCTCCCATCCTTGCCACCACCAACTTACACATCCCTGCTCCCATCATCTCCATCATAATAACCCGCAGGCCTAATCCTGTCCCAGTAAAAACCCACTTACATTATTGACACATTATCTCAGTGCGTAGCTCCTCTCAATCGCCACCCCACCATCATTCCTACCACCCCTACCCCCACACACACACACATTTCCACACAACATAAGCTGACATTGAGGAGAAATAACTCATACAATATGATTTATCTCCCCTTAATTTCGAGTCCTGAATGTTTCTTATCTCGCTGAATTATGGGCATGTATAACAATATCCAGTAGCTTCCCCTGTTTCCGATAGTTTCCCTGCTTCTCACGTCTACTTCTTTTTCCAAACGTTGTGGAGGGTTCTCATACACATCCAAACACTCCTTCCCCCCACCCCCCGCCACACACACACACACACACTATTGAAAGGATGAAAACCCGTGTAGTTATAAAAAGGAAAGTGTGTGTCTCCATATCGTTTGGGTTACGCTGAAAATTGTGACGCCACAGCATCTACTCCCCACCTTCTGTGAGCTGGCACCACTATTATCAAACACTTCAATACGATATGGCACACGCCGTCCATTAAACCTGGCCAGTATTCCTACGGCACTGCCACGTTGTCATTTAATGCCAAAAAAGATTATTTTCCTATTTGCAAAAATAAAATTGCATTTCTCCTCTCCATTAAGATCGTAAACTCAATTTTCTTGTTAGACACACCCAGGGGTCAAAGTTCGTGAATGATTTATGGAAATGTAATATTCCTTCTTGTTTGATGACGGTTGGAAGATGATGTCACATGCTGATGGAAATATTGTTTTGCTTCAATGATTTGGGGGGTGGGGGTTGGGAGAGAGAGAGAGAGAGAGAGAGATAGATAGATAGAGAGAGAGAGAGAGAGAGAGTGAGAG
>MUZC01000150.1:309074-337712 GCA_002072015.1 Radix auricularia
GGTAGGAAATAAACAATGCGTCATTGACTGATTTAACGGGAGATTTGATGGTAGCAAATAAACAATGCGTCATTGACTGATTTAACGACGGGAGATTTGATGGTAGCAAATAAACAATGCGTCATTGACTGATTTAACGGGAGATTTGATGGTAGGAAATAAACAATGCGTCATTGACTGATTTAACGGGAGATTTGAAGGTAGCAAATAAACAATGCGTCATTGACTGATTGTCCGGATATTTGAAGGTAGCAATAAAACAATGCGTCATTGACTTATCGTCGTGAGATTGGTTGCAGCTAATAATCTGTCATTGACTGATTGATGGGAAAGCATAAAAGACGATAAAGATTGTCTGTCTCACGAGAGAAGGGCGAGGGTCGGTGTAAACATCAGCAACAACGGCAAGCGTCTAGACTCCAAGCAAAGCAGTTACTGGAGAAATTGAAATCAGGGTTCGAGAGAGAGTGGGGCAGAGTTCTTACGGTGCTGGATTGACGGTGAGGTAAGGCTTATACGTGAAGCAAGGCTTATTGGTGATTTTATTGTTATTGATAAGTGAGGTTAAGGACGTTGATTTTGACACCAGAAAAGTCATACTAATCCATTTATGTAGTAATAACTTGTCATCAATGACTCTCGATGAAAAGTGACGTGATTGATTGGATTGTATACCTCCCCCCCCCCACACACAGACACCTAAGATTCTAACATAGATGAAATCGGTAACATTCGTTCGGCTGATGCGGTTTTGTACGCACACACATACATTCCTCTCACCCACTATTCATCTCTCTCTCTCTCTCTCTCTCTCTCTCTCACACACACACACACACTCTCTCTCTCTCACTATCTATGCCATCTATCTTTCATTTTTCTTTTCCACCCTCTATCTTTCTGTCCCTCCAGCTCACTCCCTTTCACTCTCTCTCTCTCTCTCTCTCTCTCTCTCTCTCTCTCTCTCTGTACCTCCTTCTCTTATCTGATCGATGATGGTAGACGTCGTCCAATCGATGTTAGTTTGACCTGGGGCAGTGCACCGAAGTTAAATAGAGCTGCGATTAATATTCCCTGGCGCCCGTGAGCCTCAGAGAGGGGAAACAACGCCCTTGATACAGGGGCGTGGGTACAGTGCTGCGAGTGAGTGGTGGGCATGAGGAGTGGGAAAGTGTCTGTTGAGGGCGTTTAAAAACCTCAAGTTATCTCTGTGAGGACAACGAAAGTCAAGCTGGTGAGGCATACAGGGCTGACAACATTGACCATATGTAGTGCTGACCTCAAAGACCACATGTAGGGCTGACAACATTGACCATATGTAGTGCTGACCACAATGACCACATGTAGGGCTAACCACACTGACCACATATAGGGCTGACCACACTGACCACATGTAGGGTTTACCACACTGACCACATACAGAGCTGACCACACTGGCACATGTAGGGCTGACCACATGTAGGGCTGACCACACTGGCACATATAGGGCTGACCACACTGACCACATGTAGGGTTTACCACACTGACCACATACAGAGCTGACCACACTGGCACATGTAGGGCTGACCACACTGACCACATGTAGGGTTTACCACACTGACCACATACAGAGCTGACCAACTGGCACATGTAGGGCTGACCACATGTAGGGCTGACCACACTGACCACATGTAGGGCTGACCACACTGACCACATGTATGACTGACCACACTGACCACATGTAGGACTGACCACACTGACCACATGTAGGGCTGACCACACTGACCACATGTAGGGCTGACCACACTGACCACATGTAGGGCTGACCACACTTACCACATATACCACATGTTGGGCTGACCACAGAGAGGGATGTCCACACTGACCACTTATAGAGTTGACAACTCTGACCACATATAGGGCTGACCACACTGTGAACGGGACGTCACGGCAAATGACCGCCAACGGTCAAGTGTCTGTCCCGTTGTAGAGAGCATTTAACAAGCATATCGTGGTGATAATGATACCTTGCAGAGCGCCATGTCCATCCCCAAGCGCTATTGAAGCCAAAAAATCTTCAGATATTTTTTTAAATGTCTCAGTGTTGTCGTTACTTTCTCCCAAGGACTTGGTAAGTCTATTCCATAAGCTAAAGCCATCAATAATGCTTCAAAGGAGCGCATTACGAGGGGATTTATTTCTTCATATGTCAATCCCCACTGGGAACTTACAGAAGAGAAGAAGCTCACACATTTAAAGACACACGTTTTGAATCGGCAGTCAGTTAGATCAGTTATAGCGTAGGTCGGCAGTCAGTTAGATCAGTTATAGCGTAGGTCGGCAGTTAGATCAGTTATAGCGTAGGTCGGCAGTTAGATCAGTTATAGCGTAGGTCGGCAGTCAGTTAGATCAGTTATAGCGTAGGTCGGCAGTTAGTTAGATCAGTTATAGCGTAGGTCGGCAGTCAGTTAGATCAGTTATAGCGTAGGTCGGCAGTCAGTTAGATCAGTTATAGCGTAGGTCGGCAGTTAGTTAGATCAGTTATAGCGTAGGTCTGCTGTCAGATCAGTTATAGCGTAGGTCGCGGCAGTCAGATCAGTTATAGCGTAGGTCGGCAGTCAGTTAGATCAGTTATAGCGTAGGTCGGCAGTCAGTTAGATCAGTTATAGGGTAGGTCGGCAGTCAGTTAGATCAGTTATAGCGTAGGTCTGCAGTCAGTTAGATCAGTTATAGCGTAGGTCTGCAGTCAGTTAAATCAGTTATAGCGTAGGTCGGCAGTTAGATCAGTTATAGCGTAGGTCGGCAGTCAGTTAGATCAGTTATAGCGTAGGTCGGCAGTCAGTTAGATCAGTTATAGCGTAGATGGTTAGCCAGTTATCAATGTTTAAACAAGTTACTGTCGTAGCCCTGCACTTCCTACCAAGCGAAAAGCATTCCTATCTGTTAATTGCAAGTCATTTTTTATGTTGTCTGAACAGGGCCATGAGGATAATATTGTGTTACAGGTTTAAAAAAAAAAAGAAAAAAAAATATAATACAGATTAGATTATCTCCCCGAAATGTCATATTTGAGGCCTCTGGTGGTATGCCGCAATGGATGTCCTCGGTTGCCACAGGCCTGGTTGTTGGTTAGTGAAAATTGGGTTTTATAAATTGTATTTATTAAATTAAGTTAAAATTTCAACGTTTTTTTTATTTAAAATATTGAATAAATGCTAGAGTTGACGTGTGTCTCAAAACTCACCTCTCGCCTCACGTACTTTTTTGTGTCTGTTTTGCTCTAAGTTATCATCCTAATCATAATGTCATCTTGTCTGCCACATATGTATTTCTCGCATAATTATTCCATTCAGATGGTAATTTTTAAATATTTGTACATACCTTGTTATTTATATGTGATGATAAACCTCCCTAATGTTTTTTTCTGTTCCAAATGCAAGAAAAATACATACAAATCTTTTTTATTCTTATTTGGAATACGGGGTTGGATAGATTTTCATGAAAACCAGCACACGTTCAAAACTTTAATGAAATACAAGATGGACGATGTATAAGCATATAGCATATGACGCATTAATGTTCGATTTAACATGAGATGATACTTATAAATTTTGCGATCCAAGTATTTCTAACAAGTATTTACAAATTTTGAAAAACTGATCTATTCTAAAAAAAATGAGGGGTGAGACTGCAGTCAGGCTGATAAAAAAGTAAATGGAAAAGACGTAAACAAGGTAAGGGTTAGCCTGACAGGACGCAACAAAACAGCGAACGTTTCGGCAAAGAGCCTTTTTCAAAGGACAATACACAAATAAAACGAATATAAAAAATAAAAAATAAAAACTTAGCAGCGGTGAAATCCAAAGACTTTCATTGACTCTTTGGATTTCACCGCAGTAAAGTTTTCATATTTTACATTCTTTTTATTTTGTGTATTGTCCGTTGAAAAAGGCTCTTTGCCGAAAAGTTCGCTGTATTGTTACGTCCTGTCAGGCTAACCCTTACCTTGTTTACGTTTTTTCCATTTACTTGATCAGGTCTAGTAGCAGAGCAAAGAAATTCATGAATTAAACATTAGAAATGATAAGCTGCTTGCACCATATTATTATTTGGGGTGTTGCACACATTTCTGTGGCCACTTAAACTCCCCGCTTCTAGCAAACCAGCACCCCTCTCCTGGCGTCCCCTCCTTCCCCACCCCTTTAGTTGTCCCAAAACAAAATCAATCAGAAACATCCCACAGTTTTTTTTTAAGAAATGGGGGGGGGGGGCGGCCGCTACATTTAATGGGGGTCTTTTTTAAGTCCCCTCTTCTTACCCATCCCCCACCCCGCCTTGGCCGACTTCTCTTCAGTTTTTGGACAATCACATCTTCGACCTGCGTCCCACCGCACGTCTCTGGAACTCGCAGTTTCAGCTGTGTGTGTTTTTTCTCTTCTTCCTCTTTATTCTCTCTCGTCTTGTCCGAGTAGGAGGCTATCTGCTCCGGAGCCGCGACCAGTCCATGCGGTCTTAGTCTGTGGTGTTAGTGGACAATTCCCCGTAGGTTTGGTCACCAGGAAAAGGGCGATTGAGCCATCGTGACTCGCGTTGTGTAAAGACATCCCGCTTAGGGCAGCAGTAAGTGTTCAGACCGGACAAGATCTTTTGGAAATTTCTCTCTGCTGGCTGTTAATGTTTCTTAAATTTGTGTTCGCGCGATTTCCGATCAGCTTGGATTGGTGTTGACTGGTGGCGATGGCGTTCAATTAATGTTATAATAACTCAAATATTTTGTTTTGTTGATATTTTGTGTTAGCCTTATTTAGGTCAATATCCGGGTGCTCTTAGGCCCTACAGTGTCCTGCGTGCACTTGGCCCATGTCCTAAAGGTATTTGATCTATTCCCCTCAGGTATTTGATCTATGCCCTCAGGTATTTGATCTATGCCCCTCAGGTATTTGATCTATGCCCTCAGGTATTTGATATATGCCCCTCAGGTATTTGATATATGCCCTCAGGTATTTGATCTATGCCCTCAGGTATTTGATCTATGCCCTCAGGTATTTGATCTTTATCCCTCAGGTATTTGATCTATGCCCTCAGGTATTTGATCTTTATCCCTCGGATATTTGATCTATGTCCCTAGGGTATTTGATCTATGCCCTCAGGTATTTGATCTATGCCCCTCAGGTATTTGATCTATGCCCTCAGGTATTTGATCTATGCCCCTCAGGTATTTGATCTATGCCCTCAGGTATTTGATCTATGCCCTCAGGTATTTGATCTATGACCTCAGGTATTTGATCTTTATCCCTCAGGTATTTGATCTATGCCCTCAGGTATTTGATCTTTATCCCTCAGATATTTGATCTATGTCCCTCAGGTATTTGATCTATGTCCCTCAGGTATTTGATCTATGTCCTCAGGTATTTGATCTGTGCCTCTCAGGTATTTGATTTATGTCCCTCAGGTATTTGATCTATATCCCTCAGGTATTTGATCTATGTCCCTCAGTTATTTGATCTATATCCTCGGGTATTTGATCTATGTCCCTCAGGTATTTGATCTATGCCCCTCAGGTATTTGATCTATGTCCCTCAGATATTTGATCTATGCCCCTCAGGTATTTGATCTATGCCCCTCAGGTATTTGATCTATGCCCCTCAGGTATTTGATCTATGCCCTCAGGTATTTGATCTATGCCCTCAGGTATTTGATCTATGCCCTCAGGTATTTGATATATGACCTCAGGTATTTGATCTTTATCCCTCAGGTATTTGATCTATGCCCTCAGGTATTTGATCTTTATCCCTCAGATATTTGATCTATGTCCCTCAGGTATTTGATCTATGTCCCTCAGGTATTTGATCTATGTCCTCAGGTATTTGATCTGTGCCTCTCAGGTATTTGATTTATGTTCCTCAGGTATTTGATCTATATCCCTCAGGTATTTGATCTATGTCCCTCAGTTATTTGATCTATATCCTCAGGTATTTGATCTATATCCCTCAGGTATTTGATCTATATCCCTCAGGTATTTGATCTATGCCCTCAGGTATTTGATCTTTATCCCTCAGGTATTTGATATATATCCCTCAGGTATTTGATCTATATCCTCAGGTATTTGATCTATGTCCCTCAGATATTTGATCTATATCCTCAGGTATTTGATCTATATCCCGCAGGTATTTAATCTATATCCCTCAGGTATTTGATCTATGCCCTCAGGTATTTGATCTTTATCCCTCAGGTATTTGATCTATATCCTCAGGTATTTGATCTATATCCCTCAGGTATTTGATCTATATCCCTCAGGTATTTGATCTATGCCCTCAGGTATTTGATCTATATCCCTCAGGTATTTGATCTATATCCCTCAGGTATTTGATCTATGCCCTCAGGTATTTGATCTATGCTCTCAGGTATTTGATCTTTATCCCTCAGGTATTTGATCTATATCCCTCAGGTATTTGATCTATATCCCTCAGGTATTTGATCTATGTCCCTCAGTTATTTGATCTATATCCTCAGGTATTTGATCTATGCCCCTCAGGTATTTGATCTATGTCCCTCAGGTATTTGATCTATGCCCCTCAGGTATTTGATCTATGCCCCTCAGGTATTTGATCTATGCCCCTCAGGTATTTGATATATGCCCCTCAGGTATTTGATCTATGTCCCTCATGTATTCGATCTATGTCCCTCAGGTATTTGATCTATGCCCCTCAGGTATTTGATCTATGTCCCTCACGTATTTGATATATGCCCCTCAGGTATTTGATCTATGCCCCTCAGGTGTTTTATCAATGTCTCACGTGGGTTTGATGTGTGAACTATGCGTCATTTCACTTTCCCCTTCTTTAGTTATACCATTCTTTTGGGAATATCTATGCGCATCCTTTGATAGTGATGCCCATACATCTAGATAATAATTACTTGTAATGTTATTAATAAAACCACACAACTGTGATAAATAATGCCCCTCTACCATCATTAACGATTCCCCGTCACTCTCATTAATGGTGCCCCGTCACTCTCATTAATGGTGCCCCGTCACTCTCATTAATGGTGCCCCGTCACTCTCATTAATGGTGCCCGTCAATCTCATTAATGGTGCCCGTCACTCTCATTAATGGTGCCCGTCACTCTCATTAATTGTGCCCCGTCACTCTCATTAATGGTGTCCCGTCACTCTCATTAATGGTGCCCGTCACTCTCATTAATGGTGCCCCGTCACTCTCATTAATGGTGCCCGTCACTCCTATTTATTGGTGCCCCGTCACTCTCATTAATGGTGCCCGTCACTTTCAGTAGTGGTGCCCGTTCACTTCTAATTGATCCTCCATCCACCTTCATTATCGATTCCTTTCCCCACCCTCCACCCCCGCCTCTGACCGTTACAGCTGATTCTCATCTGACCAACAGAAATATTTCCCGACCACCATGAAAGTCTGAATACCAAATTTTAATTCATTTTTTTTTTTTTTTTTTGCTGCTTTCATTTGGTCCTGATAATTGGGGAATGGGAAAGCGGGTGGGGCGGGCTAGAGCAGTGGGGGTTTTTTGTGATGACGTCAATAGCCAGTATCCTTTTTTTAAACTTCATTAGCTTTAAAATATTGTGGCTACGCGAAAGTAACATAAGAATGGTTGTATTGAGAATGTTGGTTTCTTCCTTACCTTTTTTATGGCATTAAAGACTATGTCGTATGCGCTCAAGTAGAGATGCGCAATGTAGAATAACAAAGATACAGATGTCACATGATCGAGAAGGCTAGCGGCAAATGGTGTAAGTGGAGTTAGAGGCAATAAGTGATGGATGCTTAAGGAAATAAAATATGTGGTCTGGAGAAATAAAGTGATGGGGTCCGGAGAATATAAGAGAGATGGGGTCTCGAGAATATAAGAGGTGGGATCTGGAGAATATAAGAGATAGGGTTTTCAAGGAACTAATAGATAGGATGCTAGATGAAATAAGAAATAGGATGCCAGATGAAATAAGAGATATAAGGATGCTAGATGAAATAAGAAATGGGATGCTAGATGAAATAAGAAATGGATCCTTTGACCCATAGAATTGTAATAAGTACTACAATCTGACTAAGAATCTTTATCTGAGAATGCCATTTATTCATCACATAAAGATTTATTTTAATACAATGAGAACCCTTGTCAGGGCTGCCTGGTGTGTCAGTGATTTGTGTTTCTTGTGGTCTAACCCAGCTATGTGTCTATCATCACAATTTCATATGTGTCTCTTGTCGTGCTCAGCTGTGTGTCTGTATTGTGACAATATCATGTGTGTCTCATATGGTCGTGCCCAGCTGTGTGTCTGTATTGTGACTATCTCATGTGTGTCTTATAATCTCGGGCTCAGCTGTGTGTCTGTATTACACCATTTCTAGTGTCTCTGCATTATCGAGTACAGGTTAGTCTCGGTATTAACGCAAAGCGATGTGTGCCTGTATTATCGCGTTTAACTGTGTGTCTCTGCATCGTCGCGTATAACTGTGTCTCTGTGTTATCGCGTACAGCTATGTGTGTCTTTATACCACTGTGTCTGTCTATTGTCGCACACCGCTGTGGGCCCTTAACCCTATGTTATCCCAACAGTCTAGTCTAGACTACCGTTACTATTAACGGAAGCACTTCCAAAGAGCCAAATTTAAAGCCATTGTTTGTACAGAGGGACTGTGTACTCAAATTTGGAAGAGATTCAACAACGGAATGGATTTCCCCGGGCAGAAATTCCCCTGGCGGATTGTATAGCTGCGTTTGGGTGGACAATTTTCTACTGCTAAACTAAAAAAATATATTTAATAAAAAAAATAAGAATATATTTTGCAAGTCCCTTTTTTTTTTCTTTTAAAACCTCTTTTGGCTGTTACGTCTCTCTAGCAAACGTTTTTAATCACGTGATAATCCTTTAAACCATAGCTGAAGCTACCATTCTTTGCTTAATTAAGATTTCTGTTGATTCAAAAGTCCTTTGTTAAATGGTATTATAATGTTCCCATGTTTAAAGATATCCTCACCTCTCTTACTGCCCAGTAATCCTTTTCATTCCCTTATAATCGTTTGAGGATTCATTTTCTCAATGGTGTTTATTTCTGTTGGGAAAGGGGGAGGGGGTGAAAATAGTTAATGTGTATTTGGACTGTTTCATTGCAGTAGATATTGTAGACTCTAGGCAAATAACGATAACGCTCGTCATTTCCGCCTGCCATTTTGTTCCTTTGAAATACGATTCTTTCAGCTTAAAATATCCAATCATAGAGCCCTCGTGATTCCCTTTTAAATCTATGATCATATTCGTGAAACTAAGATTTGAAATTTCGCTACTTGTGAGTGCTAAAATATATTTTATTGTTATTTTAACCCCGCCCCCCTTTTCCATATAATTGCCACCCCAAGGTCAGAACGGGAAGGGGGTGGCGTCCATTTATTTTTTCTCCGTCTGGATGTCTTACCTTTTGGAAGTCGTAACTTTCCTTTTGTAAATCTTATCTGTTGGGAAGTTATATTTTTTTTTACAGTTCTTACCCTTTAGATGTCCTACCTTCTGACACTCTTGAAACTTTTGAAATATTTAAATTTTAAAGTAACGCCGTTTAAAGTCTTAGTTTTTTAAACTTTTACCTATTACATTTTTTACCATTTTGGCTTTTTTTTTTTTTCTTTTTTACATAGTTTACAACTCATTACTTTTACTAACTACTTCGCGACAGTTGTAGTTGTGTTATATCACTTCTTATCCTCTATTTATTTAGGGTCCACAATCAGATAGATCATTATGGCTCCTTTTACGTGTGCCCCTCCTTAAAATAAGTCAGGTACCCATCAAAGCGGGTGGAGGGTGGACTCAGGGACATTCTTAAGCCAGGTACCCATCATAGTTGGTGGTGGGGGGTGAACTCAGGGACACACTTAAGCCAGGTACCCATCATAGTTGGTGGGGGGGTGAACTCAGGGACACACTTAAGCCAGGTACCCATGATAGCTTTGATGTGGACTCAGGGACACTCATAAGCCAGGTACCCATCATAGCTTTGGGGTGGACTCAGGGACACTCATAAGCCAGGTACCCATCATAGCTTTGGGGTGGACTCAGGGATATTCTTAAGCCAGGTACCCATCATAGCTTTGGGGTGGACTCAGGGACACTCATAAGCCAGGTACCCATCATAGCTTTGGGGTGAACTCAAGGACACTCTTAAGCCAGGTACCCATCATAGCTTTGGGCTGGACTCAGGGACACTCATAAGCCAGGTACCCATCATAGCTTTGGGGTGAACTCAAGGACACTCTTATGCCAGGTACCCATCATAGCTTTGGGGTGAACTCAAGGACACTCTTAAGCCAGGTACCCATCATAGCTTTGGGGTGAACTCAAGGACACTCTTATGCCAAGAGAACAAGCCCATGCGTGCACAGACACTCAAACCCATGACACTCATTTGTCTTACTTCTGGTTAGTTGGCAGAAAGTGTCAATATAAAAACACTTTGTCCACGTCATCTGTTATTACTAATTCCGACATATCTTTCCTCTCAGCCTTAAGGTTTCGTTAGATTTCATATTTTTTTTACTAAACTAACGAAGCTAATTATCATTTTATTCGATGTTCACAGACCAGGCCGTCATGGGAGCATCTTGGTGTGTAACGCGCGTGTGTCCAGTTGAAAGTGGTCAATGTTTGGACACACTATGATAAATACGAACCACCTCTTCCCTCTTCTTTAGCTATAGCAATGGCTTATTTAGTAAATACACAGTCCAGGATTTTAAAAAATAAATAACTCAATTGATAACAGCATTGATTATCAGACAATCGATGACGTATTTGCTAAAATTAAAATAATTCACATCATAGATATCTAAAGTGGGGAGGAGGACATACATAAAAAAATAATAATAATTTATGTATTATTTCAGTCTTGCATGGCTTCATTGTGTAGTTAGGTATCTGTTGCCACTAATTTCAAATACTCACCATGTCAATTATATCAAATATTATAAGCTAAAAAAAACTTGTATAATGAAGCATTTACACTGATCAAGTTTGGGATAATAAAAGGGAACTACTTAAAAAATCATGCGATTTAAATTAGACGTGAACTAAATAAGTTAAGAAAAATAATTTAGGCTTGAATTTAATTATTATATATTTTTTAATTGTGAGAAACTTAAAATATTTTCTATATTTCTAAAAGTTCTATATATTTAAATGCGGAAACTATTTTATCGCTCATAAAAATGTTTAATGTTCTAACTTCGGTAGGAAAAAAAGTTTTTCACTTGTTTTGGAACTTCTAAAAATGAAATAGATCCTTTTAAATATTTATATTTGAACGAATTTTTATAACATCTGTTATTGATAGGATTGCTTTTTTAATTTGCTAACATGTTACATACTTTTCGCTAAATTTAAAAAAATCCACATAATATAATCAAGTAAATAAAAAATCATGTTAAGCCTGGTCCCTTTTGGAACTCAGGGCGTGTTAGCGCATTTTCGTATTATGTATCAGTACTTATGTTAGATATCAGCATTATGTAGTTATCAGTAATTGTGTTTAGATTTTAGACATATTTTTATGAATTTTCTTGTGTAATGAATATACCACAAATGATGACGTAAAACTCTCTAAACTTTTACACATATTCTAATGACGTCAACAAAAAAAAACTAATACTTTTGATAATACTAAGACTTCCGGCAATGGCGGCCGTTGCCTGCGCCAGTGTTATCTCTCGATTCGCAATGTTTTTTGGTAGTTTTAACGGGTTTTTTTAACGGATCGAGTAACTGAGTGTTGATGCACAAATGGCAGGTCAGGACATACAAAAAACATATATACATCATGGGTCTAGGACTTATGGATGCTGAGATCTAGGGTGATGACAGACGGACGGACGGACAAAACGGGTGCAATAGCGCATTCGACTTCTCGAAAATGCGCTAAAAATACAAGTTTATAAGCATTAAACAATATACCCGTCAAAATTATACACTAAAATTTAATTTTAATAATTACAACAATTCGTTACGAAAGACGCGTAGACTCATATTGATGTATTAAAGGATGAACAAGTAGGAATTATTAGAGGCTTTTTGTATGCCTTTTGTCAGCAATAATATTGTTCTTCAGAGGTGGAGATACAATAACTTGTTACGCATAAAACACTGCAAGATCATCTCTGCATCTTTATTTTAGACATTGGACATTTGTGGGGGCATCTTAGCGCTGGGTCAGGCCAGGTCGCCAGGACCTGGCTGGATTTTAAAGATACATTGTATAAAGTGACTGTCAAAGTTGGAACAAACTGTGTATCAAGTTAGCTGCTCATTATTCCCATTAGGAATTTTTGCAGGAAACAGAACAAGAAATAAAAAATGACTAATTAGTCTAATTTTTCTTTTTAAATTCGGTCTTTGAGCCCCTTGTGACAAATCGTTTACAGTGACCATGTCAACTTCGAAGAACATAACTTTTATATATAAATATATATATATTTTTTTAATTTGAAATAAGGTTTTGTTGACTTTTTTCCCCGTGTGTTTTCTTTTCTCTCTCTCTCTCTCTCTCTCTCTCTCTCTCTCTCTCTCTCTCTTTCTCTTTCCTCTATCTCCCCCTCTCTCTCTTTCACGCCATCTCTCTCTCATCTTTCTTTGATTTGCGGTTAATCTGGGTTTAAAATGGAAGTATAATTTTTACTGACTATTCTAATTGGGGAAATTACTTATAGCGTGTCTCAATCATTCTTATTGATATTTTGTTAGAGAGTTTTGATGTGAAGCGGGTAGCTGATTGGATAGTTCAAATATCAACGCAATAATTAAAACACTTCACAAACATTGTTCCAAGTTGCTGATTCCATGTTACTGTAAGGCAACGTGTTAACTAAATAGGAAAGGGTAGTGGTGTGATGGAAAGGATTAAAATTTGCGTGTGTATATCTTAACCGTTGACACATTGGGTGTGGTCATCATGTTGACTAATTGGGTGTGTACATCCCAACTGTTGACACATTAAATGTGTACATCCTAAAAGTTGACACATTGGATGTGTACATCCTAACTGTTGACACATTGGGTGTGTACATCCTAACTGTTGACGCATTGGGTGTGTACATCCTAACTGTTGACACATTGGGTGTGTACATCCTAACTGTTGACACATTGGGTGTGTACATCCTAACTGTTGACACATTGGATGTGTACATCCTAACTATAGACAAATTGGATGTGTACATCCTAACTGTTGACACATTGGGTGTGTACATCCTAACTGTTGACACATTGGATGTGTACATCCTCACTATAGACAAATTGGATGTGTACATCCTAACTATTCACACATTGGATGTGTACATCCTAACTGTTGACACATTGGGTGTGTACATCCCAACTGTTGAAACATTGGATGTGTACATCCTAACTATAGACAAATTGGATGTGTACATACTAACTTTTGACACATTGGGTGTGTACATACTAACTTTTGACACATTGGGTGTGTACATCCCAACTGTTGACACATTGGATGTGTACATTGTAAATGTTGACACATTGGATGTGTACATTGTAACTGTTGACACATTGGGTGTGTACATCCTAACTGTTGACACATTGGGTGTGTACATCCTAACTGTTGACACATTGGGTGTGTACATCCTAACAGTTGACACATTGGATGTGTACATCCTAACTGTTGACACATTGGGTGTGTACATCCTAACTGTTGACACTTTGGGTGTGTACATCCTAACTGTTGACACATTGGGTGTGTACATCCTAACTGTTGACACATTGGATGTGTACATCCTAACTATAGACAAATTGGATGTGTACATCCTAACTGTTGACACATTGGGTGTGTACATCCTAACAGTTGACACATTGGATGTGTACATCCTAACTATAGACAAATTTGATGTGTACATCCTAACTGTTGACACATTGGGTGTGTACATCCTAACTGTTGACACATTGGATGTGTACATCCTAACTATTGACAAATTGGATGTGTACATCCTAACTGTTGACACATTGGATGTGTACATACTAACTGTTGACACATTGGGTGTGTACATCCCAACTGTTGACACATTGGATGTGTACATCCTAACTATAGACAATTTGGATGTGTAAATCCTAACTGTTGACACATTGGGTGTGTACATCCCAACTGTTGACACATTGGATGTGTACATTGTAAATGTTGACACATTGGATGTGTACATTGTAACTGTTGACACATTGGATGTGTATATTGTAACTGTTGACACATTGGATGTGTACATCCTAACTGTTGACACATTGGATGTGTACATCCCAACTGTTGACACATTGGATGTGTACATCCCAACTGTTGACACATTGGATGTGTACATTGTAACTGTTGACACATTGGGTGTGTACATTGTAACTGTTGACACATTGGATGTGTACATTGTAACTGTTGACACATTGGATGTGTACATCCTAACAGTTGACACATTGGGTGTGTACATTGTAACTGTTGACACATTGGATGTGTACATTGTAACTGTTGACACATTGGATGTGTACATACTAACTGTTGACACATTGGGTGTGTACATCCTAACAGTTAACACAATAGATGTGTACATCCTAACAGTTGACACATTGGATGTGTACATTGTAACTGTTGACACATTGGATGTGTACATTTTAACTGTTGACACATTGGATGTGTACATCCCAACTGTTGACACATTGGATGTGTACATCCTAACAGTTGACACATTGGATGAGTACATCCTAACTATAGACAAATTGGATGTGTACATTGTAAATGTTGACACATTGGATGTGTACATTGTAAATGTTGACACATTGGATGTGTACATCCTAACTATTGACACATTGGATGTGTTCATCCTAACAGTTGACACATTGGATGTGTACATCCTTTTGACCACTGAATCATTAGGTGAACACGTTAGATTTTCTACCGCATATTTTGTTGTTGTTGTTTTTATTCTAGTGTTTCGCTTCTTGTAATTATTTACATCAAAAAAGTAAATCAGATATGACAACAATAGAAAGAAATAATCTTTTCCTCCCCCTCGTTCGAAACGTGACGTCATGGTGTAATTTCGCGTTGGGAGGCGTGGGTATTGAAATGACGGCGACGATTTGTCCTCATCAATAAACAGATTGGTGGACCAAAGTATGTGGCCAACCACAAAGCCACATTCCACAACAACAACATCATCCGCCGCCAACCCTACGCTCAACTCGGCGCTTGACGAGTCGGCATCTGTTGCTCATGTTGGGGGCGGGGGGATTAGTCCCCTTCTGCCATGATGGGGCCAATCATCCCGTGATGGGGGAATCAGGGGTGGTGGGTCACGTGGGACCAACTAATGATCAACAAACTAATCCATCGGCCGGTCTTACATCTGCTTCCGGTGAACTCTAAAAGTTTATTGTGCCGCCCGTCACAATAATAGACCCATGCCCCCCTCCCTTATACTACCATTCCCAGCTCCCCGGGGTCCTGTCACAATAATAGACCCATGCCCCCCTCCCTTATACTACCATTCCCAGCTCCCCGGGGTCCTGTCACAATAGGAGACTTTTGGTCATTCCATACGCACCTCACCTCACCCCCCTCCGCCACATACACATACGCTTACAAAGCGCGTGGTCGATTACACAGCAATCAATGGTAGAAATAAGGCGGCCGAGTGGTGTGTGGGGGGGGGGGCGATGCTACTCCAGGCTCGTAAATCGATTAGCCAATCGCCTATCGATCTCGTGGTCAGTCATTTTACCAAGGACGTGATGTGAATTGATGTCAGAGTTGCCCACGAGGAGACAGTAGCTTCTCCAGGTGATATTCTCGTATTTTATCTGACACGTGATAGCTGTCTTAACTGTGAGCGCTCGTTCGGTTGTGTTTTCCATCACCGATTTTTCGTCAACTTCACAAGTGCGACGTGCCTGTGTTTATTGACAGATTTTGTTTTAGTCAATGAGTGAGAACCACTTTAAAGGTGTTTTGTGTCTTGGTTTCTATTGACGTCACGTAGACTTCTTTTAAGGAAAATCTTCTAACCAAAGACAGGAAATTATAATATGGGTCGTGAAATAGTGACTGGTCGAAGTGGGGATGTAATTACATGTACAGGAAATTTTTATTCAATTTTCAACGATGACAAATAATGATAAAAAGATTCCGGCCTAAATGTTTTTTGAGTTCGTTGAATTGCTGTGTTCTTATAAAATAGGCAGGGGTGGGGGGGTTGGTGGCTTAGACTGTTTTATAAGGTGATCTGATTAATTTTTCTCTCAGAATAGAGTGTAAGGCGAGCCATTAAAAGACGCCAGATGTGACCCGAGGGTCGCCGCTTAAGTACCCTAGTTTAAGGTTACGCGCCATTTTGTCAACTCTCTGAACCAAATAATTTTTCTTATGTCTTCTACGATAGTGACCAAAAAGTTTCTTAAAATAATTTATACATGTTCACTGGCCCTCAACTATATTTATGTATTTATATATTTGTTAAATTTACATAAAAAGATATTTTACTTGCAAATTAAAGTAACTTGCGAAGGGTCTAACAAATACTCGTCTCAACGTTGTTATAACACAATTAAAATATGCGCTTTAGTGTAACGGGGAAAAGAATATCTGCAAATAATTTTTAAGTCATTAGTTAAAATATGTAACTAATATTAGTGTATCACTGTACGCTGACCGGTATGTATTCTATAAGTCGACTCTGACCAGTATGTATTCTATAAGTCAACTCTGACCAGTATGTATTCTATAAGTCAACTCTAACCAGTATGTATTCTATAAGTCAACTCTGACCAGTATGTATTCTATAAGTCAACTCTAACCATCATGTATTTTATAAGTCAACTCTAATCAGTATGTATTCTATAAGTCAACTCTAACCATCATGTATTTTATAAGTCAACTCTAATCATCATGTATTTTATAAGTCAACTCTAATCAGTATGTATTCTATAAGTCAACTCTAATCAGTATGTATTCTATAAAGTCCGTGAATGTCTTTCTTGTTCCCGTTGACTGTAACATGTATGCCAGCAAACAAGAATACTTCTATATTACAATTCACTTCCTAAGAAACGGCTCTTTTGTGGGCGCGCGTTCCTTATGAGCGGCTCTCTATCCCGCTATACAATAGACTCGTCTCGTGGAGGTGTCAGATACACTTCGTTGCCATGGATACGCCAATTGGCCAATAAAATCCTCAAGACGTGTGTGCCAAGCTAATGGCAACATTTTTAAGCCACGATAAACTCGGAGGAACCTACAGAGACAGCAAATCTGCATGCGTAGATTATTTTGTGTTTCGTGTTTCTAACAGTATTTACTCAAAGATGTTTTCCCCACATGTGTCATGGTGAGCAGCACTCGAGCCAATCCCGCGTCGGACGCGTTTGTGGAGTTGATAACGAGGATTCTCCTAATCTCGTGTTTGGGCTGTGACGTTTCCCCCCTCCCCCGTCCACCCAATACCCAATTTTTATTGTCCAGTTGTTTGCACCACTCTGAAGGATCCCCGTTGTTGTCACAATCTGGTGACTACTTTGTCACAGCTGTCCGATTGCTTGTTCGTCAGTTATCAAGAGTTCACTCTGACTTTGTTTTTGTTGCTTTTTTTAACGACGCAATAAAAATCAAATTTTGATACGCCATTTAACATTTGAAACTAGGACGGCAGAAATGGTGTAATCCAGACAAAGCTATCGGTATTGTTTGATGCTGTTGATCTACATTCAATCTTTCATCGATTTTATTTTAACTTCACAACATTGTTTATTCATTGTCCCATTTTCCCATAGTTCTTTTGTCCATGGAAAATCACGTGATTGAATTTTTACCCACTTCCCGTATTTCGATAGACTTGAAATTTGAAACTCTTGGAGTCAATAAATGTTAGCGGAATATTTTAATTGATTAAATGTTCCCTAATTTTTTGTTTTAATTTGTTCTATTTTAGTTGTTGACTTTTTTTATTGCTGTTGTCTTTGTTGTTGACTTTTTTATTGTTGTTGTTTTTGTTGTTGTCTTTTTTATTGTTGTTTTTGTTGGTGTCTTTTTTATTGTTGTTGTTTTTGTTGTCATTTTTAATTATTTCCAATGGTCTCTGGCTGTGTGACAGCTTACCTTCCGATTAAATTCATAATGGGAGCTCATTCTACCGGGAAATTTATATATTTTCGAAAAATGATCTCCCTTGCCCTTCCAAACCTTTCACTAGGAATCGATATGTCTGAGAAGTCCTTACGGGGGTAATGTTTACAATATTACATCAAATCACAAACATGTACATTTTTCTGCAAGGAAACCTTTTGAGCTTCACCTATAATTTATTATTTCTACGATACATGTCTAACGTCTGGCTAAAACTGCCTTCACTTTAATGAAAACTTTCAAGCCTATATAAG
Source organism: Radix auricularia (assembly GCA_002072015.1). Classification (NCBI taxonomy): domain Eukaryota; kingdom Metazoa; phylum Mollusca; class Gastropoda; family Lymnaeidae; genus Radix; species Radix auricularia. Next base: position 327,490 of record MUZC01000150.1, read on the forward strand.
TATTTGTGTTTAAAACTGCCATCACTTTGGTGAAAACTTTCAAGCCCATATAAATATTTGTGTTTAAAACTGCCATCACATTGTTGACAAGTTTAAAGCCCATATAAGTATTTGTGTTTAAAACTGCCATCACTTTAATGAAAACTTTCAAGCCTATATAAGTATTTGTGTTTAAAACTGCCATCACTTTAATTAAAACTTTCAAGCCTATATAAGTATTTGTGTTTAGTATTTGTGTTTAAAACTGCCATCACTTTAATTAAAACTTTCAAGCCTATATAAGTATTTGTGTTTAAAACTGCCGTGACTTTAATGAAAACTTTCAAGCCCATATAAGCATTTGTGTTTAAAACTGCCATCACTTTTGTGAAAACTTTCAAGCCTATATAAGTATTTGTGTTTAAAACTGCCATCAATTTAATGAAAAATTTCAAGCCCATATAAGTATTTGTGTTTAAAACTGCCATCACTTTAATTAAAACTTTCAAGCCCATATAATTATTTTTGTATAAGACAATCTTTAGAAATAAATTATGTAGTTCTTATTGACTTTTCAGGGATTATAATGATATTGTCGATCAACTATCAAGTGCCACAAATGTTCCATTAAGCAGCGCGACTGCAAAGATATATTATAAACGCCGCGCAGCATTGAAGGATAATCGCGCAGCAAAATTTGTAAAAGGGTAACGTAACATCGATGATGGGGGAGTGTACAACTTTGTACACGAGTTTGTTGTTTTTTTACAAGGATCAACGACTCTTAGAGGGAACTTAGACTTTTTTTTAAAATCGAAGGAGAAAAGAATGGATGGGTAAAATGTGTCACCGCGTTACTAAGGAAACTTTGTGCAGTTCGGGCTACAAAAGAACGTTTACTACAAGTTTACTTTCAGACATTTACTTCTTTCATTCGCACTCTAACCCCCCCCCTGACCCCCCCCCCCAACTGAAACAAACATCCTCATATAATTAAAACAGTAGAACACAACGTTACCAAGTGTCTGATGACCCAGGAAGGTGGGAATAAACTACTCGGTCACTTTGTCCCGTTGGTGGGCGTGTTGAGAGAATTAATTATCGTGTTCCGTCTCTTTAGGTCAGGCCTTATAGAGTATTGATCACTGTCCTAGACTTTAAAATAAATGAGTTTCATTAGTTGAAGGGATAACTCCCTAACATTAAACTTTAGAAAGGGCTGCGCACCACTTCAAAGTTTGCTCTAAAAATAACCTCAGCGGATGGACACGTGAAGGGTGCTCTCTTTTGTAGCAATGCGCCGAGTTATGGATTAGCTTCACTGTGTCCCCAAGAGAGTGTAACGAAGACACAGAAACGTTCAATCTAAGAAACATCTAAAGACTTGATCAGACAGTCTTGAACATCAGAGCGCGTTGAGGATGCTGGACTAACGTGGACGAAGTCGCTATAGAGGCAATCATCTTCCTCATTATCATCCATGTCTTTATGTGTCGTCTTCTATATCGATTTCTTGATCTGTCCAGCTCGTAATTGATGGTTAGAGAGATGTAGAAGTTGGGAGGAGGCAGGGTAGCAAGACGGTTTGGACTTAGCGTATAAGCCAACAATTTTTTAGAAGTTCGTCGCAGGTGGAATAACTGACATGGACCCGATAGTATTATATATATATAATTTTATATATATATANACTGAAAATCCTACATGTGGAAGAAATCAGCAGTCCCGAGCCTGCGCTCTTCATGGGGCTTCCCGGAAAACCCCCCCAGCCCTCTGGCCCCCTAAGGGGTGCGAAGGCTAGGAAGCCCCCCCGGAGCGGTCGCTGCTACAAGCGGCCGCCTGGGCGTCCAGGGCACTGGGCCGAAAACGCCTCCCACTAAAGTGAGCCTCCCGAGGGAGGTGTGGAATTTTCCTACGGTGACTCGCTATCAACATAGTATCACTTTGGCGCCACCACGGCAAAGCTTACGAGTCTTTATAGTTTAGATCGCCACAAAGCGTGGAAATCATCACTGACCTAACTAGGGTTTAACCCCCACCGGAAGGTTTCCTCAGAGCTGGCGACCAATAGCGTTTCCTAGCGGTACCTTTTGCTATTCCGTACTGGCGCTCCTGGCCCTAAACCAGCACCGCTCAACAGCGTTGCTAGTAATTGAGGGGGACGAAACGGTCGCTTCGGAGTAACCCGACCCTCAACGGGTACTTTGGTTTTCATCATCGGCATTGCATCTAAATGCATTAGGATACTAGAACTCGCGGCTAACTCACTAGGTTATTAGCACTCGCCGGCTAACTCACTAGGATACCAGAACTCGCAAACTAACTCACTTGGATACTAGAACTCGCCAGCTAACTCACTAGGATACTAGAAATCGCGGCTAAGTCACTAGGGTACTAGAACTCGGCGGCTAACTCACTAGAATACTAGAACTCGCCAGCTAACTCACTAGGATACTAGAACTCGCCAGCTAACTCACTAGGATACCAGAACTCGCCAGCTAACTCACTAGGATACTAGAACTCGCCAGCTAACTCACTAGGTTACTAGAGCTCGCCAGCTAACTCAATAGGATAAAAGAACTCGCCAGCTAAGTCACTAGGATACCATAACTCGCCAGCTAACTTACTAGGATACTAGAACTCGCCAGCTAACTCATTAGGTTATTAGCACTCGCCGGCTAACTCACTAGGATACTAGAACTCGCGGCTAACTCACTAGGATACCAGAACTCGCCAGCTAACTCACTAGGATACCAGAACTCGCCAGCTAACTCACTAGGATACCAGAACTCGCCAGCTAATTCACGAGGATACCAGAACTCGCCAGCTAACTCACTAGGATACCAGAACTCGCCAGTTAACTCACTAGGATACTAGAACTCGGCGGCTAACTCACTAGGATACTAGAACTCGCCAGCTAACTCACTAGGATACTAGAACTCGCAAGCTAACTCACTAGGATACCAGAACTCGCCAGCTAACTCACTAGGATTCTAGAACTCGCCAGCTAACTCACTAGGATACTAGAACTCGCCAGCTAACTCACTAGGATACTAGAAATAGCCGGCTAACTCACTAGGATACTAGAACTCGCCAGCTAACTCACTAGGATACTAGAACTCGCCAGCTAACTCACTAGGATACTAGAACTCGCCAGCTAACTCACTAGGATACCAGAACGTGCCAGCTAACTCACTAGGATACCAGAACTCGGCGGCTAACTCACTAGGATACTAGAACTCGCCAGCTAACTCACTAGGATACCAGAATTCGCCAGCTAACTCACTAGGATACCAGAACGTGCCAGCTAACTCACTAGGATACCAGAACTCGGCGGCTAACTCACTAGGATACTAGAACTCGCCAGCTAACTCACTAGGATACTAGAGCTCGCCAGCTAACTCACTATGTTATCGTGATGCTTGACCTAAACCAATGACAACTGACGCCATCTTTGGTTGTTATATAAACTAGAAAGCTCCAAGCGTAATGTCAAAGTCACCGTTCAAAGTCAGGAAAAACATTTGTTTATGTCTGCCCGATGGGTCAGCAGTCCGAACATGTTTGTGTCCATCTTTCGCCCACCTACTCCCCGCTCGCCTCTGGCAAAGTATGACGTTTGTACTTTCTGACAAACGTCGTGGTATTATAGGTCGGGCTAAGGGGAAGGAAGATGAAACTCTGGCTTCTGTTCCTGGGGTTTTGGTTAGTCTATGAAGCTTAATGATGCCATTTGTCAAGTTGAAACCATAAAATAATGATACGCATTAATTTTTTAAGCATAAAATCATTTTCTTCAATTACAAAATAAATTGAAGTTATGGGGCCAAATCCTCTTTTAAATAATTATAATTATTATCATCAACAACAACATCATCATCATCATCATCATCATCATTTATTTATTTACTTAATGTTATGTATTTATTTATAAGTTTAAATGTGCTATGTAGAATCATCCAATGTCCTGAAAACCTAAGTTCTGTAAATGTGCTATATTTCTATATGTACCACATTATTGTCATATAGAAGTCGATTCGGTAGTGAAAGAATCTGTAACTTCTGTACTGCCAAGAAGTTAGATTATAAAACACAACGTTGCCATCTCATCCACGCGAACGTGACTTTAGTCTGGTTCTTTTCGTAGTGTCGTTGTTCCAGTGTTTGCTACCCAGAAAACGGGAATTAATGTAAGGGTTCTCAATAAAAATACATGGACCCCTGATTTAAAATGAACTGTCTGCTGTGAGTGGACGAATGGTATTGATGTATATCAAAACGGCTGCGTTAAAATTTTAGTACCATCGTCTTTAGGCGCCCATTAGCCCCCTCAATATTAGAGCTACACATTGATCTGATATTGCCTTAGACTTTTATAAGATTACACATATATCTAAGTCCGTTTTCTTCCATTGTCTATTTCCCTCACAACATTATATGAACTTTCTTGAACAAACGTGTATTGATTGTTTTTGGATTTTTAAAAATATTTTTTTGTTTTTGGTGATAGTCCCTAGTGATAATTTGTATGTTGAGTCCTTATTTTCAAGGGTTTTTTTTAGAAACGTGCAAATATTGACGAGGCGCCTGGAGTTTTGAAGTCCTTTTTTATAGGGACTTCTTGAGGGTCTTTTTGTCACCTTTTTCCCCCTATTCCTTTGGTTTTAAGGTCCTTCATGACCGGACCTTTTAATAGGGTTCTTCGTTCTTAAATCTTTTTTTTAAGCTAAGCTTTACGGGGGCCCTCCAGCTCAGTCCTTTTGTCGGGGCCGACTTGCAGGTGTTAATTTTTAGAGGCCTTTTGATACTGATTCATTAGTAGTTAGTAATTAGCCTGTAATGTGACTGTGAAAATATGTGTTGTTTTTAATTAAATAATGCATTGATATTTAAACAAGAAATAGTTGTCAAGAAGTTTCATTAGTATGTTAAAATTTGTTACTAAGTCAATAGTTTCGTAAATGCCTCGAGAAATAATGTATCAGGGCCTGGGCCCAGGATTTGATAATCAATAATTGCTATGAATGGTTTGCTGTAGTCTCACCGATTCCCTTACGTTAATTTTCTGTTAATCTTCTCTTGTACTGTGTTCGATCCTGTCTATCTTGTACCTTGTCTGTGTTATATCCCGTCTTTGTTATATATCTTCTGTGTTATATCCCGTCTTTGTTATATATCTTCTGTGTTATATACAGACTTTGTTACGTATCTTCTGTGTTATATCCCGTCTTTGTTATAAATCTTCTGTGTTATATCCCGTCTTTGTTATATATCTTCTGTATTATATACCGTCTTTGTTACATATCTTCTGTGTTATATCCCGTCTTTGTTATATATCTTCTGTGTTATATCACGTCTTTGTTATATATCTTCTGTGTTATATCACGTCTGTATTATATCCTGTAAATATTATTTGCCGAAAATAATCTGGTATGTATTATATCCCAACTTTGTAATATTCCGTCTGTAAGATATCCCATCTGTATTTTATTCCGTCATTTTTACATCTCGTCTGTAATTTATGCCGTCTGTATAACATCCCACCTCTGTGTTAGATCACGATTTCTTATACACAAAGATAAACTATTAATTTATTTTAAAATATCCAAAACACCCCGATCTCTCCAAACTCCAAACACCACCCAGACTTACCCACCTCTCTCCAAAGCCAGGGCATTAATTTACTCTCCCTAAACCCTCTCCTAAGGGCGTCATTCGCCTCTCTGGCTGAATCACGTGAGCTTTTTTATTGAGATGAATTTTGCTTTTTAATTTAATTAAATGGCCCTCGCAAGACACAAGGACAGAGCGAAAAAGGGGGGGGGGCGGTGTAGGGGGGGAACTCGCTAAGAAACTTGATTTAACGGAACAACATCAAACAAAGACTTCTTTCTGGGATCAATCTTCTGCATGTTACTTTGTTCCGTTTCTGTGGGAAATTTTAGAGTCCTGTTTATGTGCTTTGTTGGCTTATTTTGAGTTAATAAACTTTTTGATTTATTTAGTTTATTATGTATAGGTCTGAAAGTAACCAGTCAAGGTCTTCAATGTGCATTCAGATCTCTCTGACATTTGAAAATAAAGGAACATGGACTTCTTTGGTTACAGTACAACCACGCTACACAGAGTACCGGACGTGGCGGGAAGCCCAGAAACAGTACACGCCACATCGCGGTGACAACACTCGTTTAGGGTGTAAGTGTGTGTGTGTGGGTGGGTGGGTGTGTGCGTGTATGTGTATAGTGTGTCTGGCTGTGGCGCAGCTAGCACCAAGGAGCATAATCTGACAAATACATGAATTGTGTATGAGTGCTCGCCCCCGGTCATTGTGGGGGCGTAGGAAATATTTGTTAGTGAATCCATGGAAATATTTTGTCATACGATACACAAAAACTAAGACTACCCACCCTCACCCTCGCTTTATACTCGCGGTGAATGATCGGAAACAGAATGATTTTTCAGAGAGAAACTTGTTTGGTAAAGCGGGCAGGGGAGTCGGTTGGATCTCTTGTATCTCTTGTTTAAAACTTTCAATGACAAACAACTGACAAGCGAAATGGTTATTTTAGGCAAACAATTCACAATAGCTGCACAAAAAGTGTGGCCAATGTTTACAACTGTAAAATCTAAAAGACACCGCAATGAATGGGAGAAAACGCGTGATGTTACCCACAGAGTATTGTAGGTGTTTCCAACAAACTGCACTAGAAGGTATCACAATATGGTCAACGTTTAATTATACAATACAGACATTATCAGTCCTATAAGAGAGTAAAACAGTGAGTAGTGTAACTGTAGGCGAGCCACCTGTTGTGTTCAGACGGTGTAGAGCTGTTAACAGAGTCAAGTTTTGTGTTAATATGACATCTTCCTGTGGACTCGAACCAAAGTGTTGTGTTAACATGACGTCAATATAGGGATAGGAGCCAACGTGTCGTTAACATGACGACTTCCTGTGGACAGGAACCAACGTGTTGCCAGCAACAAATTGACCATCGAGCTGTCTGACAAATCTCCTGTTTGACCTTTGGCTTGACAGCCCGATAACATCTTCCGCTGCAATAATAACAGCTCACGATCTCTGCCCTGTCCATCAATGTCACGTGGTTCTGTCTACGTCATCAGACGCCACCTAATTAAAATAACGAGGTCGATAACTGGCAACAGATGTCATTAAGGTATTTTCTAAGATCTCATGATCTTGTGATTATACAGAACAGCGAGGAACGAAGTTTGGTTCCTCCCCCCGCTGCCCCGTCCCCACCACACACACGCTGATTGAACTAATAGATTCTATTAAAAGATTTCCGCCATTAAATGATAAAGATTATTTCCCTTAGACCGGAAGTGCCGGGAGTAGTTGTGCTCAGATGTTTCGAATCGGTGAGCCTCAACAACTCTGCGGAAGATGTCTTAAGTCATAAGTCAAGTGTCTGAAGGCGTCCCTACTTCACTGCGCACCCTCCCCCACCCCTCAATTACACACGACTCATCGGTCAGACCGGATTTGTTTTTATCTGGTCACGTCTGTGGCTCTCTATTGCGTCAACCACGTGACTGGGGCTTAATGGGGATGGGGTGGCGTGGTGTGCCGAGACAGAGAAAGAGGTGTAGAGTGTGGGGGGTAATCGTAAGAATTTCAAGGGATGTTATAGTTTGGGTGGGGTTAGGAAAGAGCAGGAGGTGCCATGTTGTATAATAAATGCAGAGGAGTTGATGTCGATGTCATAGCGAAAGGTAGAAGGGGGAGGGGTGCCGAATCTCAATCATCAAGTTGGGGATTGGGGGGAGGTGCCAAGTGTTGTAATAAAGGTAATGGATTTCTGGCGCTGTTGTAAATGGAAGGGTATCACGTATGAAAAGATATATTGTGTCTATAGAGTGGAGGGAAAAGGGAGGGGGTGATTTTTTCTTTTAAATCAAAGATTAGGATGAGTGTTGTAACCTGTACGAGTGAGATGAACTATCTATGACGTCACTTTGATATCAGACCATCGGTGCCCAAACCGCGGCTCGTCTGTGTTTAAATCGCGGCTCGCGCACAATTTATGAAAGATGTGTTTAAATGATTTCCAAGCCAGGTTTAATGACTTACAGCGCCTAAATGCGGCTCTCACCATCCTTTATACATTTTATAAATAACTCTCAGTTACTACAGGTCTGGCCACCCCTGTAACAGACCCTCCTCCAGAAATACGAGTTCTTGTCTGGGCGCCCGGCTGTTTATGTCCTGTCATCAAATGGCACGTTTTAAATGACTTGTTTTTTTAAACTAACACGTTTCAGGTTATTAGTTTGACATGAAACGTTTTAAATGACACGTGTTATTTAATGACAGGTTAGGGTTATGTAAAATTTAATCAACGACCAATTTCGCTTGTTTCTCTGTTAAATAGAACAAGTCGTGTTTTTCTTAGCCATATTTGTTATAACTTAAACGTGAAAAGGTCTTGGAGTAAACTTCATGTTAGAGTGTACATACGTAGAGCAGCTGAACAATGTTTATGGCATCATTAATGGGACATGAAAACTGTCGAAGTGCATAGGCGTAGAATCGAAACCATGTAAAATTTGGTGGATTCCTGGAACTTGTCTAAATATAGTAACATTGCTTAAGGAAGTGTGATGTCTTTTCGGTCTGACCAATGACAAATCCTATTACTATTTGAATCATTTGTTCATACAAGCAATCTGTAACTCAGCTAGAGCATGTTTAACGTGCATGTTCAAATGTTGCTTTGTTCTGGTACAGGTTCTCAATATAAAACTTCAGGACAGTGATATCTGAGTTTCCCCGTCCCCCCTCCCCCCAAATTGATCGTTGATCCTTTGGGATGTGTGCCCCGGCATGTGCTGCGTGTGATGGCAATCTGGTGGCGCGTGCTTGGACTTGACACAGGCGGGCGCATTGCGGCACGGTTTTCAAAAATTGATGTGTACCAGAAAAAACAACAACTCACACGCATGTGTTGTACAGCGTTGCGCGTGTGTGTAATCTGGTGGCGTTGTTTAGAAGGCCAGGACTTTGACGTTGTAACTGTCCCATCAAGGGGTATGGGTGGCGGTGGTGGTTGTACGAGCTTTAATTTAGTGTTGACAACTTTGATCGCTGGTAGTAGTAGCCAAGTTGTTGTGAGGTGGGGTTGAGTGTGGTGCCGGGGCGTAGCTGGCGGTGGCTGATGTCTCACGAGACGCGACGAGATTTCGGCAGACAATTTCACAACGAGGGAAAAAAACATACAGTCCGTCAAAAAATGCAACCATTCCTTGATTGATTTAACTGCCGGTGGGAGCATTACTACCCCTATCTTCCTACCCTTAGCACCCTTATCTTTAGCACCCCTACCTTTAGCACCCTACATTTATCACCCCTACCTTTAGCACCCCTACCTTTAGCTTCCTACACTTAACTTCCTACCCTTAGCAAACCTACCGATAGCACCCTTACCCCATCTACAATTTCCATCACCAGTTGAACTTGAACTTGAACGGTCCCTTAACCCGTCTTTGGGTCGTGGCGCACCATTTTGAACTGCACAATATCTCATGCCATGTGTCCCGGTCCTGTACTGCCTTCTGGGAATCGCTAAATGACAGGCCGGTCCACTCTTTGATATTGTCCTCCCATCTCTTCCTTGGTCTGCCTCTTTTTCTTCTTTCCTGGAATGTGCCTTGCAATATGGTCTTTGAGAGACCGCCAGATCTTGTCACGTGTCCGTACCATAGTAATTTTGTCTTTAATTGAGGTGAGAAGGTCCTCGTAAGGGCTAATGACAGCATTTATTTTCATCGTGGACCGCTCCGTTCGTGATTTGCGCCATGTAGGAGATGTTTAGTAGCTTACGAAAACACCTCATCTCTAGCGCATTAATTCTTCTTTGGAGGTCTGCAGTGAGCGTCCAAGCCTCCCAACCATACAAGAATACCGACATCGCCAGAGAGCTCATTAGTCGAATCTTTGATCTCAGGGAGAGCTCCTTGCTTTGCCAGATGTGTTTAAGTTTTCTTAATGCTGCAGTTGTTTAAGCCATTCTGGCAAGAATTTCTGGCTTTGAACCTTCATCGGATATTATAGCCCCTAGATATTTAAAAGTAGGGACCATCGGACCAACGGCACTGGTCATCAACGTGACCACAGAACCCTCCAACCAATATAAGTGGCCTTGTTTAGGCGGTAATGTGATATTTTTGGTCCCTGACAGTCAGATATTTCCGGTGTGTGTGTGTGTGGGGGGGGGGGGGGG
>MUZC01000150.1:337719-363849 GCA_002072015.1 Radix auricularia
GGGGTAAGAGATGAAGAACGGTACACGTTTGAAGACGGCTGGGAAACGAAGCGGTATATTATAGAGAAGCTCAATGGCCAACAACGACCAGACACCATCGAGAGCATATCGATTGTTATGGAAAAAACTTGAAAGTAAAGAGCTTGTCGGTGTGAGAAATTAATCGAATTCAGTCAGTTGTTTCTAAATTTTAAAAATTATATGTATTTTAAACGTCTCTCTCTCTCTCTCTCTCTTTCTTACTCTCTCTCTCTCTCTCCCCTCTATCCCTCTCTTTCTCTGTCACTCTTTCTCTCGCGTTCTTCATTTCTTATTCCTTCTCTTGAAGCTACACCAAATTTATCTAGAACGCCAAGATTATATTGAAATTGAGAATACAGAGGTCACATTGGAATGAGTGGCTTAGAATGAAGACTTATTGGTTTGAGATGTGTCCTGGATATAAGGGTGTTGCTGGATATAAGGGTGTTGCTGGATATAAGGGTGTTGCTGGATATAAGGGTGTTGCTGGATATAAGGGTGTTGATGGATACAAGGGTGTTGCTGGATACAAGGGTAATGATGGTTACAAGGGTGTTGTTGAATATAAGGATATTGCTGGATATAAAGGTGTGCATATAATAAATAGTTTTTATTTCGAAGAATTAGATGTGTCTAAGATGGAGTTATGATTATTTAAAGTGTAAGTATGATTAGGGTGTGAGGTTGTGAGGATGTGAATTCGTAAGGTTGTGACGCTTTTAGGTTGTGAGGCTATAAGATTGTGAGGCTGTAAGGTTGTGAGGCTGTGAGGTTGTGAGACTGTGTGGTTGTGAGGGTTTTTTAGCGCATTTTCGAGAAGTCGAATGCGCTATTGCACCCGTTTTGTCCGTCCGTCTGTCATCACCCTAGATCTCAGCAACCATAAGTCCTAGACCCATGATGTATATATGTTTTTTGTATGCCCTGACCTGCCATTTGTGCATCAACACTCAGTTACTTGATCCGTTAAAAAACCCCGTTAAAACTACCAAAAAACATTGCGAATCGAGAGATAACACTGGCGCAGGCAACGGCCGCCATTGCCGGAAGTCTTAGTATTATCAAAGGTATTAGTTTTTTTTTGTTGACGTCATTAGAATATGTATAAAAGTTTAGAGAGTTTTACGTCATCATTTGTGGTGACTTCAATCAAGATCTTAGCGGCCCAGGGGCAGAAATAGAAAACTTTTTCGAAACAAGCTTCAACATTCAACTACTTTCAACAAGATTGGCAACCACGATCTATCAAACAACAATTGACGCAGTATTTGGGCGATTAGCTGATTTCAATTTAGAATGTTTCATTTATGAGTCCTATTGCAGTGACCACAAACCACTTGTAGTTAGATTAAAGAGAAAATAAACCATTTTAAAATGTAAAGAAATGACTTTTAAATATAAAAAAATTCAGGTATATTCATTACACAAGAAAATTCATAAAAATATGTCTAAAATCTAAACACAATTACTGATAACTACATAATGCTGATATCTAACATAAGTACTGATACATAATACGAAAATGCGCTAACACGTCCTGAGTTCTAAAAGGGACCAGGCTTAACATGATTTTTTGTGTCTGTTTGGGTATAATTTAGAAGGGATGACAATGATGCTTATTTGCGTGTTTAATTTCAAGCTTTTGTAGTTTAGTTTAAAGTCTGGCAAATCAAGACAAGCAGTGAATTACATGTTACATGTATGTTGACTTTTAAACTTTATTAGTCAACGCATCAATCTATTTAAAAGTCTTCGCTCATTTCATAAATAACAATACCATTATCAATGACTTGTAAAGGCTGCATATGTCTTACTATGACGTCATAGTGGTACGGTAATTTACTTCACAGCAGGAACTTAGGGACAAGTTGGTTGTCGAGAGTACGCTCTAAAAGCCCGGATTTGGAATCCCTTAAATTTCCCCAACACCAATGAAGGTCTTGTCCCTAAATCAAGTGAGTGAGTCACTTGCCGTGGTGCGGTGGGCGTGGCCTAAGAGATGTCTTGAAAAATAGATGTCGTCTGCTCATTGCTTGTTGTGGAGACGGAAATAGCCTCCCGTCACGTGATCGAAGTCGATTCCACGATTGGGTTCGGTGAGGAAAGAGTTACTTCTACAACTGAAACGAAAAAAATCATTTGATTATTGCCGTAGGATACACCAGTGGCGGATTCAATGAAGGGCCACCGGACAATTACTCCATCTAGTCATTACTTTGATATTTGATAAATACATTTAGATGTCATGTTTTTAAACTTTTCTTTTTAGATATGGACCGATCCCTTTCTTTAGTAATAACAGATTCTGAATGTCGGTCTTGTGGTGTTGACACGGATCTCTTTGTGTCTGATACTAAGTAGATCTCAAAGGCAAGTTATTGGCTTATTCAATGATATGGAAAAGAGGGGGGGGGATAATTTTCCCCATTTCTCCATTACATGGCAAAAGGATGAATAGTGAATCTCAGGGCACCAGGTGTGTTCCTTCCATGTGTGGACAACACATAAATACCGAAAACATCAAACAGAAGAAAAATATAGTATTTAATAAATGACATCACCTCTACCCCTCTCCACATGTTTCACGATAATACAATCTCAAAAAAAATAAAACAAAATTTTCAGTTGTTTAAAAATTGCCGTCCCTAGCAAGTGAAGTCTCCCAAACACAACCATCACCATCATCATCACCACAACCACTACCACCAACACCACCACAAACACCACCACAACCACCATCACCACAAACACCACCACAACCACCACCACTGCCACCAAAACCACCACAAATACCACCACCACAAACACCACCACCACCAACACCACCATCACCATTCCGCGGTCTCTTGATTGATCCATGACGTACCACAATACAAATCTGATATTTATGATTTGATCAGCATACCTATACAAAATTATATGGTTTGATCAACATACCAATACAACATTATATGGTTTGATCAACATACCAATACAACATTATATTATTTGATCAACATACCAATACAAAATTGTATGGTTTGATCAACATACCAATACAAAATTGTATGGTTTGATCAACATACCAATACGACATTATATTGTTTGATCAACATACCAATACAACATTATATGATTTCATCAACATACCAATACAACATTATATGGTTTGACCATAACACTAAAATAACATAACTTTGAGCAGACTTTTTTAAGAGTTGTTAGCTTTGAGTATTAGTTGTCAGAGCTCACAGCTAGCTTTACAATTCAAATTTAGTTGTTAGAGCTAAATATTAGTTGTTAGACTTCAATCTTAGTTGTTTAATTTTTAAAATTCTGTTTGTGACATTTCCATAGACACCTTGCTGAAATGCCAACGTCCTTTAATGTCACGCTGTCATGTCTCTGACCCCATGTCATGCTCTCATGACAATCATTTATGTGTGTCTAAATGTCATGTGTCTTACATGTAGCTTATCATGATGTCTCAGTCACGTGTAACACGGTAATGTCTCTCCCATGTGTTACAGATACGTGTGTTACGGTCCCTTGTAATGTTCCGACAATCTGTGTATATGTCATATTATGTGTCGTCTTAATTTAATCAAGTTATAATAGTTTGACATAACTGGTCCATTCCCTAAACCGCCCCACTCACCAATTTTCCCGTATTCGCCAATATCCTATCAGACGTTACCACACGCAATGACAACTCAATGGCCGAGTTGATTCGAGTTGGAAAGTGTGAGGCCATCGCGAGGGCTTTATTGATTTCTTTCCGAGCGAGTACGCAAAACTCGTGAATTTTTACTTTCTTCCTTCCTGTCGGCTGCTCCATTCATCCATGCATGGGTCGATAGTACGATTTTGTGTTTGCGTAGCCTGGTCCGCTCTGATGCATGCGATCACGGCCTGGCAGCGACAGTTTGGTCACTTCGTGGAGGTTGTTCATGAACTCTGACAAAGGGGCGGCATGTGCTTGTAAATGTTCATTCTTCAAGATGGGAATTTTATGGAACTATTTACTCTAGGATTTCGTGAGACTGTTTTCTCGTAAACGTTAAATATTTTTTCAACGTGTAAAATAACCGATTTAGTGATAAGATGAGGATGTTATTTCTGATATTAAGAAAGTCAGTTCTCTGGCCCAAGTAAATGTACACGTCCGCGACATCGCACTCGTCGACTCTCCGTTAGACGCCACTTGAAATATACAAGTGCATAAACATGCATGACATTAACCCATCGCGTTGAATGACATTTGATGACATGGCGTTAGCATGTTCTGTGGCCGTTTGATCGGGAGGGCCCAGGGTGGGTGTGGGGTGGGGCACTTTAGCTCTCATTTATTTTACGACTTCCCGAATATGTTTAATCATGGATTAATTTGACGTGATCATATTTTTCCTTAATAAATTACCATAAGATTATGACTTAGTGCCGATGCGTGTGTCTGCGTGTGTGTCCATGTGTGCGTGTGTCAGTGTGTCTGTGTGTGTATGGACAGAGTTGATAAAGTCAGGCGGGATCAAAACTCGCGGCTTGGGTGGTTACCTGCCCTTTGTTTCATGTGTAATGAACATTTGAGGAGACTAACTCCAAGGTGATCTCCCTTTAATGGACTTGGTGCGTGCCCCGCTGATTGAATATTGTGATTCCTGTGGATTTTGTTCATCAATACCTTAATGTGTCATTAGTGTGTCCGTATTATATAAGGTGGAAAGTTACTCTGCCCGATGAATGTGTGTCTAGTTATTACAATCTACGTCCGTGGAGTAATTACGAAAACATTTTTCTGTTTCACTTATTTTATAAGCTGAAAATCGGCATAGTCTCTCCAGAAAAAAAATACAATAAAAATACAATGAAAAAGTAATCGGTTTTTAATACGTAAGTTTCAATTTTGAAGTTTTTTTCTTTGTTTCTTTAGTAGTCAGACCAGATCGTGCTTAAGTGAAGGCCCGAAGTCTAATCCGGTCATTTCTCTCAAATTGAGCGTATTTTTGTTTAAAAACCTCTGCTACCATAAACGTGCCTCAGAGACGCCCAGACGGTAGGACGCGTTCCACCCGAAGACGTGTCCTAGGAAAAGGTTTGCTCCACTGACTGCCTCGCCAGAGAGCTTCCACCCCGTCTTGTTTATGCTACGTGGCTCTGAGTTTCCCTTTTCAAAACCTGAAAAATTACTTTTGTTATTATTATTGTTGTTATTCTGATCGAGCGGATCTTAAACGATGGAGTCGGCCCCATCGGTCAGTGCTGATGGTCGCCCGTGTACGGCAGTGATCGCCAGTTCTTGATTAGGCATAAACTCGTGGACCGCAGTGTCTTAGTATGTGTGCAATCACGGGCACACGGCCATTGTCTGATAGGGCGGACTATGAAGAAGTTTCTGCAAGGATTCGGTTCGGTTCCTCTAGGACCTTTCTTTGAGGAGGAGCCGTCCCCGGAGAAAAATGGAGCGGCTTCGAACGGAGAGCTCGGCGCTGCCGGTGTAAGTCTGATCTTTTACTCTTTGTTTACACTTACTATTCTGTTTTTGGGGCTTGGACTTGGTATCTCGTGTTTCCGTTCTTTTCGTGTGTTTGTGGAGAGAGAGAGACGAAGTAACAGAACATGTAAAGATGCACAAATTTACTATGTTACGATGATCAAATTAGGTAAAAGCGCTGTCTTAAACGCAATAATGGGACGACATTAAGCAGCATTTTCAACGGTTCTCAGCATGTTGTGCACGTATCATTAATCTATTGTCGCATTTCTCGTAGAGCCTTCCAGAGAGGTATAAGCGCTTCTTTTTAAAGTTAAATCTGTCAATAATATATTATAAGACAAATGTCATTACAGAATAGAAGAAAAAAACTGCAGGGCCACAACTTATGATAGTATGAGAACATCTGGTCAAATATGACGCAATCAAATGTTTCTAGTTATTAAGGGTTAACAAAACAGACTATGTTTAATCTTTAATACATCGTTTATTAATGATATTATACAGTAACTTAGGATGCTAACATTATATTTTCATTTGTATCATGCTACAAGGTAAAAATATGTGACTTGTGTTGTGTGTGGGGGGNAGGGTAAAATCTATATTTTTATTGGTTCATATTCAATGTTTCATTCAAGCTTCGCGGCTGCGCAGATATCTGACCGATGCCGCGGAGCAGTTAAGAATTACTGCGCAACAAATACGGATAATATAGTATCTGTGTTTGTGGGGGGTTAAAATTTGGGACAAATAATGGATGCTGGGCAACTTAGTCAATGGTTTGTTAAAATCGTGGGGGGGGGGGGGGGTTGGAATCCATCATACCTACACGATTTCGGTTAAAATCTTTGTTACTTGTAACAGGCTTAAAATATTTTATTCTTTTGCTGTGGCATATCCTGATGTGTAATTTTGACCTTGAGATCCATGGTCCAATTTTCCCCTTGAGAGCAAATTAAATTAAAGAAAATAATGGAATTCCCCGTGATCTCCCTCTAATTCTTGTCATCTCATTCCCAGGCTATTTTCCCCACAAAATCGAATTTTCATCTCGCAGCATCCTCGGAAAGTTATCTAGGATCATCCAAAATTAAATTTTCACTTCTCGCTGAATTACTGGAGTTCGTTTAGTTGATTAAACATTATTCATAAGTGTACACTGATTTCTTAATTCTATGGTCTGCGATTTACAGCTTTGGGTATTTTTTTATGTCGCGGTTGAACCCCATTATCTTATTGTTATTCGTTGTCAGTGTTTCCATTATTTTCACATACAGAGACTTCTCAGGTAGGCGGGTTTTGTTGTTGTTTTTTTTAAAAATAATTTTTATATTGTTCAGATAACGTTCATAAACAGACTTCTGTTGGTGTTGTTAGTGTTCCTCTGTGTCAGTGGCTAGAGTGGATGATGCTCTTAAATATAAGGGTGTAATCCTTTGTTTTCGGGGAGTGGGGTATGTTGTGGAGAGTAAGAGACTAACAAAAAGTTGTACATAGGAGACAGACATAGACGAGGAAGTAAAGCAGTGAGTGTGTGTGTGTGCGCGTGTGTGTGGGGGGTTGGTGTGTGTGTGGGGGGTGTGGGGTGTGTATGTGGGTGTGTGAATTGTGTGTGTGTGTGATTAATGTTGTGTAAAAAATTATGTCCCCTTTGTAATAATTAAGTGGAAGACAAACCTTAAATAAATTTTTAAAAATTTAATCTTTTTTTTTTTTTATTTTTGTAATTCTCTGGATGCGCCCTTAATGTATAATTTTTGTTTTTAAATAAATGGATTAATTACCTTTTTAATGTGGTGCAGCAGTTCCACGTGTGTTTTTATCCCGCAGTGAAGGTTGTCTTGATTAAAAGTTTTGCTTGTTCCGAACACCAAGTGATGACACGAAATGACGTCATTCAAACAGAGAAAACAACGCGTACTTTAGAGAGACCAATGGGCGCCTTCGTAAAATCTCCGCTATTTGTTTTTCATACGGGTGACACGCTTTGAGCGACACGCCATGTTAGCGACACGCCATGCAGCGACACGCAATGGGAGCGACACGTCATGTGAGCGACACGCCATGTGAGCGACACGCAATGCAGCGACACGCCGTGAGCGACACGCCATGTTAGCGACACGTTTACTCAGATCAATACTGTTACATGTTTTCTACAAACAGCACGATTTAAAACAAAAACAGTTCAGTTTAAGATTTCTTTGTTTGGATGTAAAATTAAATTCAATGAAAGTATGTTTGTTTAGTAAGGGATGCTCAGATTGGCGGTACATGTATATAATACAGCTGATAGAGCAGATTTAAAGTTAACTTATGTTACTAGATTGACAGAGTAGATTTAAAGTAACTTATTTTACTAGATCTGTGGACCTGATTGTGGCCTGATGTTGTCATGTAATAACACCAAGAATATTAATAGTCAAGGAGTAGTAGAAAGAATGAATCAATCCTCCATGGATGGGTCCACGGTGCCCGCTGGTCCAAGTGTTTGAGATCAAGCCTTTAAAAACGACACATTTCTTTTTTTATATATATCTTATCTCAGATATATAGACGCTCCATCTATACAGAAGATAATTGCGTCCACAGACGGAGACAAGATAGTTTGTTGGCAAGTGATGCAGGGGTCACAGGCCACAACTTTGAGGGTTCCACGCATTACCCAGCCGCCTATTTAACCATTGTTATTTAGGTACCCATTCGGAGCTGGGTGACTCAGGAACTCCTCAGGCCACAGGAACAAATCCTTGCCCTCGCATGGATTCGAACTCGTGACCAGTCGAGCGCGCTTGCCACTCGACCACTGTGTTGTTGATGGTGGTGGTTTTTTCTTTAGTTTTTCTGGAATTCTCTATGGTCCAGGCATGCAAAGACTAATTCTTAAAATAGATAGCCTCACAAACCCAGTCATTGCGTGCGTACTGTGGCCAGCTTGGCCCATGAAGTCATCACAGAAATAGGAGCAGCACTAATAACTTTTAGACAAGACGATGTAAGATAACTCACACTTGGCTCTAATATCATCATGAGTCAAAGTCGACTTTTAGATACAGCAATATGTAAGATGGAATTATTAAAATTCTATGATACTGTTCATTTCACAGAGTTAATGTCGAGTAACTCGTCTTATCTTTGCTTGACCGTGGCAATATATTTATATCGATGTCCAGCTGTGGACATCAGGTGTGTTTTATAAACTTTCAATTTGTTACGTCTGAGTGGCGCGGTGCTGTGTTATTTGACACAAAAATAATTAATGCATGCAATTTGTATTTAAAGAAAATTTTGAGCTTTGACACTTCGCCGGCTGTTTAAAAAAAAAGAAAGAAGTAGAGTTAATTCGTGTGATGAACTATTTCTATTTATATCAGTAGCAGAGAGGTTGTTCTCACACAAATAGATGGTGTTGTTCTACAATTAATACGTCATCTGTGATGACCTATTAGATCAATGAGCCCTTTAAGCTACACGGCTTCTAGGCCGCGCAGTTTACCTGACCTACACCACACCGCAATTCAGAATGACGGCGCAGAACATTTTGATTAGAATAGTGCAGGGGTGGGCAAATTACGGTCCGCATGTGGCCCGCTGTGGAGTTCTTTGCGGCCGGTGTGGAGTTCTTTGCGGCCCGGTGTGGAGTTCTTTGCGGCCCGGTGCGGAGTTCTTTGCGGCCCGGTGCGGAGTTCTTTGCGGCCCGGTGCGGAGTTCTTTGTGGCCCGGTGTGGAGTTCTTTGCGGCCCGGTAGCCTTCTTTAATATTGAAAAAAAATCAATCGATTTAATTAAGATGTATGTATTACTTAAATTGAGTTTAAATTTTAGCTAGGTGCGGCCCCTTGATGTTTCATTTCTATGCGCAGCCTTCACCCTAAAAAGTTTGCCAACCCCTGGAATAGTCCAATCTCTGTGTTGGATAATTTTTTATTTTTTATAATTTTTTTTTTTTGCATAAAATATGGATGATGTGCCAATTTGCACACCAGTTAGGTTGTTGTTGTTTTTTTCCTCGGACCAAAGAACACTACAGGGAACATTGGATATAATGTGAAATTACAGGAGATGTTGGGTCATGTAGATGTCAATACTTGTGTATGTAAAACGTTACAGGAGGGTACTTCATCAACTATATCTAAAATGGGTGAGATTTTAAAGGTGCACATGATAATCTGAGTGCGTGTTTGTGTGGACAGGAGGAACTGCAGCATGATGTTGGGACTTGATTCTCAATGGTTTTTGTTTAAAATTAAGAAAAAAAATTTAAAGATTTTTTTGCTGCCTGTACTATATCACAAGACAGCTGTCAATCTCACCCTTGAGCCCCAGCCCCATGCCCAACCCCCCCCCCCTAGGAATATCTACAGAGCGTCGTGTTTTGTTGATGACTTGTCACAAAACTATGAACAACGATTTCTTGTCACATTCAAAGCGAAGGGAAACAATCGATGGCCCAGAGGGAGGTTCAATTAATTCTCTTGGAACATCTGTTACTACACAAACATGACATCTGTGACATTGAACATGTGACATTGAACATGTGGTCTAAAAACATGGGATATCACATGTGACATTGAACATGTGGTCTAAAAACAT
This sequence comes from Radix auricularia, assembly GCA_002072015.1. Classification (NCBI taxonomy): domain Eukaryota; kingdom Metazoa; phylum Mollusca; class Gastropoda; family Lymnaeidae; genus Radix; species Radix auricularia. The sequence goes on from MUZC01000150.1 coordinate 347,800, forward strand.
GAGATATCACATATGACATTGAAAATGTGGTATAATAACATGGGGTACCACATGTGACATAGAACATGTGACATTGAACATGTGACATTGAACATGTGACATTGAAAATGTGTTATAATAACATGGGGTACCACATGTGACATTGAACATGTGACATTGAACATGTGACATTGAAAATGTGGTATAATAACATGGGATATCACATGTGACATTGAACATGTGACATTGAACAGGTGGTATAATAACATGGGATATCACATGTGACATTGAACATGTGACATTGAACATGTGTCATTGAACATGTGGTATAATAACATGGGATATCACATGTGACATGAACATGTGGTCTAAAAACATGGGATATCACATGTGACATTGAACATGTGGTATAATAACATGGGGTACCACATGTGACATTGAACATGTGACATTGAACATGTGACATTGAACATGTGGTATAATGACATAGGATATCACATGTGACATTGAACATGTGGTATAATAACATGGGATATCACATGTGACATTGAACATGTGACATTGAACATGTGGTATAATAACATGGGATATCACTTGTGACATTGAACTTGTGGTATAATAACATGGGATATCACATGTGACATTGAACATGTGGTATAATAACATGGAATATAACATGTGACATTGAACATGTGGTATAATAACATGTGATATCACATATGACATTGAACATGTGGTCTAAAAACATGAGATACCACATGTGACATTGAACATGTGGTATAATAACATGGGATATCACATGTGACATTGAACATGTGACATTGAACATGTGGTATAATAACATGTGACATTGAACATGTGACATTGAACATGTGGTATAATAACATGGGATATCACTTGTGACATTGAACATGTGGTATAATAACATGGGATATCACATGTGACATTGAACATGTGACATTGAACATGTGACATTGAACATGTGGTATAATAACATGGGATATCACATGTGCCATTGAACATGTGACATTGAACATGTGACATTGAACATGCGGTATAATAACATGGGATATCACATGTGACATTGAACATGTGACATTGAACATGTGACATTGAACATGTGGTATAATAACATGGGATATCACATGTGACATTGAACATGTGGTATAATAACATGGAATATCACATATGACATTGAACATGTGGTATAATAACATGTGATATCACATATGACATTGAACATGTGGTATAATAACATGGGATATCACATGTGACATTGAACATGTGGTATAATAACATGGGGTACCACATGTGACATTGAACATGTGACATTGAACATGTGGTATAAACACATGGGATATCGCATATGACATTGAACATGTGGTATAATAACATGGGGTACCACATGTGACATTGAACATGTGGCATTGAACATGTGACATTGAACATGTGGTATAATAACATGGGATATCACGTGACATTGAACATGTGGTATAAACACATGGGATATTACATGTGACATTGAACATGACACATGTAACAATGAATATGACGTATATTAATAATGAAAAGGACATGGGACGTAACATATCTAATTAACACTGAATATAATATATGGAATATTGAACATAGCAAAATTCTGAACATAACATATGTAATATACAGTATGATACATGACATCTGTAATATACAGTATGATACATGACATCTGTAATATACCGTATGATACATGACATCTGTAATATACAGTATGATAGATGACATCGGTAATATACATTTTGATACATGACATCTGTAATATACAGTATGATACATGACATCTGTAATATACAGTATGATACATGACATCTGTAATATACAGTATGATACATGACATCTGTTATTTACAGTATGATACATGACATCTGTAATATACAGTATGATACATGACATCTGTAATATACAGTATGATACATGACATCTGTAATATATAGTATGATACATGACATCTGTTATTTACAGTATGATACATGACATCTGTAATATACAGTATGATACATATAGCTTATTTGGCATTGTTATTGAGCACATGCCATCGATCTGATGACTGTAGAATTTGAAGTTTTCTTGTTATTTAAATAGTGAGATTCTTGTATTGACTTAAATAAATTTAAAATTGTTCTTTCATTGATATATTAATAATATAATTATCTAAGAAATCATTTTTAAACTAGACGAGCAGAAACGAATAATTTTCAACGCAGTATTATATTAGATTTAGACCGAAAATAGAGCAACAAAATTCAATCTTGAGGTTCTATAATTATGAACTGAGAGAAACTTTTGGCGACGCCCCTGCTGCAGTGTTGTTTTTGTCTATTTTGATGCTCCCTTGGGCTAACCAACGCCAGGAGAAGGAGATTCTGTTGCTGGGGAAACTTCTATAGAATTATCGTGATGAGGCATGCCTCTGAAAACATCTCACGCGTCTCTCAATGACATCTCAAATTTAAACAGAACACCCTATAGAGAACTGGCCTGCAGTGTTGGCATGGTGTTTGTCATGATGGGTGATGTTGTGACTGGTGATGTTGTGGCTGGTGATGTTGTGATTGGTGAAGGTTGTGATTAGTGATCCTATGACTGATTGGTGTTGTTGTGACTGCTGATATTCGCCAGCCGGTACACGCGTAGGTGCGATGATACAAGCCGGGTTGTTACGTGTTATGGTCATGATCGTATGTTAGGTGTCTGGTGTTATGGTCATGATCGTATGTTAGGTTCTGGTGTTATGGTCATGATCGTATGTTAGGTTCTGGTGTTATGGCCATGATCGTATGTTAGGTGTCTGGTGTTATGGTCATGATCGTATGTTAGGTGTCTGGTGTTATGGTCATGATCGTATGTTAGGTGTCTATGTTAGGTGTCTGGTGTTATGGTCATGATCGTATGTTAGGTGTCTGGTGTTATGGTCATGATCGTATGTTAGGTGTCTGGTATTATGGTCATGATCGTATGTTAGGTTCTGGTGTTATGGTCATGATCGTATGTTAGGTGTCTGGTGTTATGGTCATGATCGTATGTTAGGTTCTGGTGTTATGGTCATGATCGTATGTTAGGTTCTGGTGTTATGGCCATGATTGTATGTTAGGTGTCTGGTGTTATGGTCATGATCGTATGTTAGGTGTCTGGTGTTATGGTCATGATCGTATGTTAGGTGTCTGGTGTTATGGCCATGATTGTATGTTAGGTGTCTGGTGTTATGGTCCTGATCGTATGTTAGGTGTCTGGTGTTATGGTCATGATCGTATGTTAGGTTCTGGTGTTATGGTAATGATCGTATGTTAGGTATCTGGTGTTATGGTCATGATCGTATGTTAGGTGTCTGGTGTTATGGTCATGATCGTATGTTAGGTGTCTGGTGTTATGGTCATGATCGTATGTTACGTGTCTGGTGTTATGGTCATGATCGTATGTCACTTGTCTGGTGTTATGGTCATGATAGTATGTTAGGTGTTTGGTGTTATGGTCATGATCGTATATTACGTTCCTGGTGTCATGGTCATGATAGTATGTTAGGTGTCTGGTGTTATGGGCATGATCGTATGTTACTTGTCTGGTGTTATGGTCATGATCGTTTGTTATGTGTCTGGTGTTATGGTTGTATGTTAGATGTCTGGTGTTATGGTCACGATCGTTTGTTATGTGTCTGGTGTTATGGTCGTATGTTAGGTGTCTGGTGTTATGGTCATGGTCGTATGTTAGGTGTCTGGTGTTATGGTCATGCTTGTATGTTACTTGTCTGATGTTATGGTCATTGTCGTATGTTACGTGTCTGGTGTTATGGTTATGCTCGTATGTTACGTGTCTGGTGTTATGTTCATGCTTGTATGTTACTTGTCTTATGGTCGTATGTTCTTGCACGGCCCTTTCCAAAGTATCTTCTTTTTTTAAAAAAATCGTGTTGTTGCATTAAATGGCCAAACGTGATCAATCAATATTCCCACATCCAACCGTTTTATTGCGTGTTTGTAAAAACATGAAATGTTGGCCGTCAATCAATGTGCCGGAGTGATCTCAAACTGTTGGGGATTGGGGATCATAACTACAATTGTTTTGTGGGCAAAGATGAAGTTTAATATATTGTTTAGTTTCAAGTGAATATTTTAATATTTAACTCTCTTTTGATATTTCTCTCTCTCTCTCTCTCTCTCCCTCTCTCACTCACTCCTTCTTTCTTTTACTCACTCAGTATCTAACTCTCTATTTGTCTTCTAGCTCTTTCTGTCTCTCTCTCACTCTCTGCAATTTTTTGGCTATATTCCAACATAATTCGCTCCTCTCCTGATAATGTGAGTGTCTTTCTACAATACTCGACACTCTCTGTCACTGTATTATTCGGCTATATTCCCACAATATGGGACGTGGTGGTCGAGAGGTAGCGCTCTCGACTGTCATACCGATGGTCACGAGTTCGAATCCACACGAAGGTGTGTATTTGTTCTCGGGGCCTGAGGAGTCCCCGAGTCACCCAGCTCCGAATGGGTACCTAACTAGACAATAGTTAGGCGGCTGGGGTAATGCGTGGAACCCCTATAGCCGTGGCCTGTGACCGCTACATCACTTGCCAACAGATCATCTGTCATGGTCTGTGGACGCAATTATCTTCTGCATAGAAGGAGCGTCTGTATATCTAAGATAAGATAAGAAGATAATATGCGAATCTCTCCGTAAAATTTAGCTTTGCTGCCAACAAAATTTGATTCTCTTTCGTCAATATTTAAATAACTCCCTCCAACCTCTGTTCAGCTTTTTAGCTTCCGTAACACTCTGACAGTGTAAGACCCTAATGGTCTTTTATTGGCCTTATTTCTCGAGAATGTTTGGTTTATTCCTCTGTACTTTTTTTTCTCTTATATTTCAACAATAATTTGTTTCTATCCCGATTATATTCGATTCTTTCTAAAAAAAAAAATTCGTTCCCTTACTTTCAGTTATCTCCATGTTATCAATTCACATATTTCTATTAGAACTCTTCAGTATTTGGGCCATTTCTCCTCACTCTTTATCTAGCTTCACCCTTTTATCACCCCCCACACACACACACAGACACTCAATATTTCTCTCTTCTCCCTCTCCATATGTACTTTACTTTATCCCCATAGGGGCCGTCCATAAAGTACGTCACGCTGCAGAGGGAGAGAAGGGGTGTAAAAATGTGTGACAGGGGGGAGGGGTGTCCAACCATGTGTGACGTCACGATGTTTATGTTAATTTAGTTGAAAATGGTCAAACATAGAGTGTCTTACTTGATGGGTGGCCCCTTAATCCACTTTCTCGCAGTCTTTCTATCTTTTGTCCCCATGGCTCTTCCTCTGTGTCTTCGTCTCTGTCCATCTCTCTTCCCCTCTCACCTTGAGTTTGTTATACTCTGCGGCTTTTTACATTTTTAGATGTTTACTTCGTCACATAAATTGTTAAAAACTTTTACAACCAAACTGTTTGTATATAATGGTTTGTTGTGTTCACTACGCCGTATTGAAATGACAGAAAAACGTCTGACACAAGGCGTCCAGACTTGTATTTATTTATAACGTAATTATTCAATCTTCTCTTTTTCCCTTTGATTAGAATCTCGTCAACCACCCGCCAACCCCCAAACAATCTGGTTTACAGAACCTTCTTCTATCACGTGATTGCTGGTTTGGGGCGGGGGCGGGTCGTTTATTTAAATATTTTACTCGAACATCATCTTTCCTGTCTAAAGCATTCCACATGATCCATTGATTATGCAATCAATATTGTTTGTATATTGGGTAGCACTCACACAACTATATTTAGTTGTAGTTGTAGCAATGGCCCCCCACTGTTACAGCTTCCCAGACTGACGCTCAAGGCACCCACATTTTTTAAATACGATTTTAAATTATACCCTTACGGATGTTGCTCTTAGGGGCTCTACCCTTTCGGGCTCTATTGTGAACATATAAATGTGTATGTTAGGTATGTCCCAGATTATGGATGCAAACAAATGTCAATTGTAGTTGAAAACTGAAAGCAATTTCTGCAAGTCTCTCTAAATATAAATGTACATTTAAATGCACAAATAATAACCTGTCTTTTTTACAAAGGTGTGAAAATCAAAGTTATACTTGAAATTAAAAATTTATTGGCTGTAATTAATTGCTACTAATTGAAAACAATTATTATATTAAATTGTTTAATGCCAATATATATACATATTCATTCGCTTCTTTTCCTTCAAATTTCTTTTTTTTCCTCTCTTGCAATTTTTTTTTAAAAGTATTGTTTAGACATCTACTAGTTTTTATGTTTCTTATCCTCTTGTTATCTCCCCTGCATCCACAGGGAGCGAGTCTCAACAGCCAGAGCCGGTCAGCCTCCGAGGAGGACAGGGGCGAGGGCGGTGAGTCCAGTGTCTGGAAGAATGTCAAGTCAATCGCCAGCATGCTCATGGACGAGGCGGAGGTGGTCGAACGGGGGGCCCAGGGGCCCTACGTCGAAGGCGTGGATTACAAACTGGGCAGTCTGCAGCTCGGACTTATATACGATTTCCAGTCACTGACCTTGACCCTCAGGATCGTCAAGGCCAAGGACTTGCCCGCCAAAGACGTGACGGGCACGAGTGACCCGTATGTTAAAATCATGCTCCTGCCCGACAAAAAACACAAACTGTTAACAAAGGTCAAGAAAAAGAACCTCAACCCCCACTGGAACGAGTGTTTTCTGTTTGAAGGTAAGGTCAATGGTCGTGGGTTATGATGTGATTGGCGTGGTGAGAGGGCTGGGTGAAAGGAGTGAAGAAAGGAAGAGAGGATATGAATAGCTGTAAGAGAGAGTGAAGGACCAAGCTGGGGTGAGTGGGGGAGAGGTCAAGAGATCAAAGGCTAGATGATGAGAAATCAGATCCAACCCAAACTGCCCGCCCCTCCCCCTTTCAAAGGATCATGGATGAACTGTCAGTAAATGAAAATTCCTCATACCAGGAAATTCATGAATAATTCACAAAATCGTATTTTCTGTTGTTTTTTCTTTTAAATATTTTGAATAAATCTGATTTTTTTAATCTTGAGGTACATTGTAAGATTCAGAATCCTGTATGTGTTTGGTTTATATTTTGTGTTAACAATTCTAATCTTTTGGTGTATCGAAACATGTCCCTGTGTATCAAAACATGTCCCTGGGTATCAAAACATGTCCCTGTGTATCAAAACATGTCCCTGTGTATCAAAACATGTCCCTGTGTATCAAAACATGTCCCTGTGTATCAAAACGTGTCCCTATGTATCAAAACGTGTCCCTGTGTTCAAAGTGCCGTCAAAATTATGTGACTGCTTGTTATTTTTAAAAAAACTGAGAGTAATACATAAGACTTTCTGGGCCGACACATAATTAGTTCATATTTTAAGCCCAAGATCAAAAGTTCAGCTTATTCCCGAAAAGAGCATTTTGGCTGCTACACTGGCCGGCCATTTCCCGAAGTGCCGAGAACACCCTGCAATATGCCAGGTGCTGATACAGAACTGTCCGGTAGATGAATCAGCTGTCGCTAGATAGCCGAAGCCAAGGCACAAAAATAACGTACCAGCTCAGATATTTAGAATATAATTATGACATAAATGCAGACAAATCGACGGGTTGAGAATCTTAGATTTATTTAATTCATGAAAAACTGATTTTTTCATCAAGGAATTCAGCAGTCACCATGTTTGACTATTTGGGCGGACTGAATGCTTCACATCTGCCGAGAGAGGTTGTCGATAACTTAGTGCGAATGTCGGTCAAGAACTGGAGTATGTGCAGCGACATTCCCCTCCATACGACCTGATTCTGTGACGACAAAAACCATCGTAAAGTCCAGACTAGTAGCTTGACCATAACGATGAGAACAGATTATGTGTACATGTAGTTTATGACACGGAGTCCAGTCCATTATTGTGGATCCTTTGTCGAAGATGTCCAGGCCATTCATGAAGTAAGTTAATGAAGCAGGCGAAAGGTACGGAGTGAACATTACTAGGAGTATATGTTATTATTAACAAGAAACCAGGAACAAGAGGTCAGCCAGCAGTTCTTCCTAGGTTACCAACTCAAGTTAGTTACCAAGAAGCGAAGATGTGGACAAGTTCGCAGTGAAGCGCCCTTGCTGATGTCATGAACCTCGGCATACATAAAAATTCATGTATATAATATACATCCCTTTATCAACCTCTCCCCCAAGCCTTACTGTCAACGAAATAGCTTGGAACTCCACCGCTTGCATCTCAAACGCCCAGATCTCTCATTCCCAACCAATTTGTTCAGCTAACTACTATCACATGATCGCTCAAGTGCATACATCTCCGGAAATTTTCGTATAATTTATAGGTTTATGTCGTGAATTTTCGTTCTCTTCCTGTCCGCCATGTTGGTGCCCATATTTCTTCTGAGGTAATCCTGACCTCTCCCACGTGATCATCACACACATAATAACAGACGTTTGCTTGAATCCCTTCCAGATTTTAACAGCATCCATTCGTACCTTTCAATGACAAAAACTCCTCTTCTACGAAATCTTTTTTTTTTTTTAAATTCTCACAATCTCGAAAAAAGTATTTTCCTCACTGTTTCCAGAACTTCTAGTCTGATGAATCCACAGAAAAAATTTGTTTGTAAGCTATTGTTGTTTTTCTACTGTTTGCAAATATAGATCAAAGCAGTTTTTTTTTAATTTAAAAAGGGTGGGGTGGGGTGGTAGATAATAGATATTTAAAATACAGCACAAAGGAGTTGAATATTTTGAGGTTTAAGATGGTAAGTTGAAATTAGTTTACTTTGTTGTTTTGCCTGATAGTTTTCAGAAATGTTAGAGACTTTTAAGGCATTGGTCAAGGTGTCAGCTGATATGTTAGAGACTCTTTAGACATGGGTCAAGTTGTCAGCTGATATGTTAGAGTCTTTTAAGGCATTGGTCAAGTTGTCAGCTGATATGTTAGAGACTTTTTAGACATGCTGGGGAGCACGGGGCTGGTAGAAAAGTTTGGAAAGAACCCTCGGGATGCTAATTTTTATTTTATCAGATACATATTAACGTCTGCTAACCTAGAGAAGAAATGCCACCGGACCAGGACCTGTCTGTGGTGCACGATTTGTAGAGGGTTGATATAAAAGGGCATGAGGGTAAACACGATTTACTGCTGTAGGATTATCTAAACCTGTCGTGTTGGTCGTACTACGATTCTCACTTGATCAGATCGTCATATTACGTCCCCAACCATCCCCCCACACACACATGAAACAAACACACACACTGACCAGCTGCACTAGCTGACCTTTACGTGCCACACTCTGGGGACGGGGTGGGAGTTTCTGGACCAGTTGGCAATCGATCAGCGACATTTCCAGAATATTGACAACCCCTCCCCCCCCCTCGCAGCACATCAAGCAGACAACGTCACTTGATCACAGACTGATGAGTACTACATTGTGATCATGTGATCACTTCTTGATGTATACAACATGGGGATCACGTGATTATAAGATTATACGCATAACGTTCGGGTCAAGTGCCAAAAAATTATTTCTTTTAAAAGAAAAGAAATCGCTGCTGAAGGTCAAGAGTCAAGACTGGGATTTTGTAAATGATTGATGGGAAGGTTGAAAGGTTTCACGTGTTGCTGGAAGAAAGTCACAAAGGTTTGCGTGACTCCCTTAGGAAAAGGCCATTTGTGTCACTATCGGTTATCTATGTTGTCGAAATTAAGATTTCCGTAGTGGTGGTAAGGTCAAATGACTAACTCTTCCAAATGTCTTCTCTATAGTAGTTGTCAACAGCGTTACTCGCCTCTATCTCCTTGTGTTGGATATTTGCAGTGGTTAGGTATGTGTGTGTGGGGGGTTGTTATGCAGTGGTTAGTGGGAGGAATAATTTTGAGAATTTAAAATGTAATGCAATAGCTACGGCAAATAAATTAAATATTCACGGTGTGGGCGTGTCAGACGGTGTATTGACGGGTCGACCAGAGACGTTTTAAAAAAGCAGGGTTTTACGACCAATATTGGTTTTTAGTGTGCAATTTTTAAAACAACTTGTGCGTAGAGTTACACAGCATCCATTTTTTGTGCAATATTTTACTCAATTTTTTTAATGGGGAGTAATTCTAAACTGCTGCGCGACTTCAGTCAGATATGTGCGGGGCTGCGCAGCTTAAAGGATACATTTCTTAGGACAACTGGATTTGAGTTAAACACGAGAAGTCAACATTTTTTACCTCTTTCATACTACTAGCCATGAGAACTGCTCTTTCTTATTCCATCTCAGTGTCACTCGTTATAATGAAACCCATTACTTTAGACGTTTGCCATTAATTTGAGATTCATCGTCTTGTCAATCACTTTTACCTTACAAAATTAAGCTTTAATCGAACCGAAACTTGCGAAACAAAAACTACAACAAAATATTTATTCATGAGGTGTTTCATGTTTATCTTAATTTAAATACGTATTCTGGAGTGATAACTTTTACAGACAAGGGATTGTGTCTCTTTGCTAGCAACCATCTGTGCCAACAGAGGAGTAGTGTTCTTTGATGTATCTAAAGCAAATACATTTACATCAATCAAACATAGCACCTACCAAGTCACGAGAAATATGGAGGTAAAAACGCAACGTTAAAATTTAACGTTTGATATTCACGTTAAGTCCAAAAAAAATATTTTTTAAACACTTGAAATTAAATAACTTAACCGCGAGAAAAGTACAAGAAGTGTCTTCGACATACATACCCTCTCAACTATTTGATACATCACAAATTGGGAACGTAAATGTTCATGTCTTCGTCAACTTCTGAATCTTTCATATCATCAAATAGCGAAGTTGTTGGGATTAAAGGCATCTGATTATTAAAATACAGTTACAGGAAATTTTTTACAAGTTGGGACAGATGTCATTTTTACCACGTGATTTAAATGCTAAAAATGTCATGTTGATAATTTAATTCAAGTAATAAATACTGTCCAATAAAACTTAAAAATAAAAAGATGTGATTTGTTTTTACGCATGATTTTTAACGAGTTTAAATTATGTGCTGAAAATATTTTCACAAGTTAAAAATTACAACAGAGTAGAGTCTAGTAATGTTCTACCAAACAGAGTAGAGTTTAGTAATGTTCTACCAAACAGAGTAGAGTCTAGTAATGTTCTACCAAACAGAGTAGAGTCTAGTAATGTTTTACCAAAATTTACTTCGCAAAGCAATTCCATGAACGAAACTTTTAGGGTAAAGATACTCTAGAGTCTAGACGATGTATTACAGAGTGAACTTTGCCATGTATTAAAATTAATTTCAGAATAAAAGCTACTTTAAGAATCACTAACCCAGCTACCTTGACCTTCAACATCATTCATCATCTTATGAGACGTACTCACATGCCCTTGTTAAGTCAATCATAAATATTCGGACCTTCTTCACCCCGGTATGACCTAGCCTAAGATGAAAGCCCCCCTTCCACCCCCACCCCTCACGCCAATGGACTCACGACCTGTCAGAAATACTCGAAATCACGCGACAATAATTTCTTCGACTGATCCGACAGCCTCGCCAAAGAGCCCATTTGTGTCCGTCATTTTCTCATCAGTTGTATTATTGGTGACCCTTTGAGCTGTTTGCAACGTTCGGTAAATTGCAGGCTTGACCTACTTGTCATTTCCTTTTAGAGATTTCTAGTCGTGATTGGTTGATAAAGAATTATAGATGTGATTGTCACGTAAGTGTCGTCGATTTGATTGGCCGCGACCTTTTTGTTCGTGATTGGTCATAAGAAAGCTGCACACGGCTTGGTCGTTTATATATATAGATTTATTTATTAATTTATTTATGGCGTGTTTAGTTATATGAGCCTGTAAGATAAATTGCTAAGCGGTGCCGTTTTAGCAAGTGCGGGGCCCTTTGCGGCTTCGTGTGCGAAATGGATTGCGTGGTGCCTAGTCTGGGTAGAATAAGGAATAAATAATGATAATAAGAGAAAATTAAGATACGATGGGCCTATGAAAGTGAGGGGTCCACTGGGGCCTAAGACCAGTCCTGGGCAAAAGACCAGTCCTGGGCCAAAGACCAGTCCTTGGCCAAAGACCAATCCTTGGCCAAAGACCAGTCCTGGACCAAAGACCAGTCCTGGACCAAAGACCAGTCCTGGTGTTAGCGTGTCGCTAAAACTCTTGAAGTAAATCACTTATCCCCACCCAACAATACTGTTAAAATATTTTTTTTTAAAATACTAGATATTAAATCTATTGACACACTTCTATCCAATTATGGGTCACCGCCTCTGGCCTATGTATGTGACGTCAGTGTAATTTTAATGCGTTGTCTCGTATTTTTCGTTTACGCATTTTCTCCCCCCTCCCCATTTCTTTAGAATTACAGCACGCTTGATTGCACCTTTATGTCAGATTTAAGACGGGATGCGGGTGGGGAGTTAAATCCTATTAGCCTGGTGTTTGTACACGTTGTTATTATTTTTTTATAAGGAGAGTCGCGTGTCAAGGGAAGGAATTCAATCTGCCTTATCTGTACACGGCTGCTAAGATGGAAATTAGTGGCAGATTTTTTAGACTTTGATGCTATTAATATGATGGCTTGCCGGTGATTTTTGCAGGACGATCGAAGAGTTATGTTGACAAAATTGACGACAACAATGTATTACAGATCCTTCAATCAGGATCAGGAAATATTGGCCCAATGTATCAGATTTTTATGGTTTATGTGCAAGAATTACGCTTGACCCGGCCAGTAAATAAACCTTCACCTGACCAGTTAACACAATCTTGACTTAATGAGTAAATAACATATTTACCTAATAACTAAATACATTATTGACCTGACAAGTAAACACAATTGTGTTTATCATTCTTTATCTTAACACAGGGTTAATGTTAGGATGTGTAATAAGAATGTTTTATTTTGTTCATTTATGTGAATGTTTTATTTTGTTCATTTATGTGAATGTTTTATTTTGTTCATTTATGTGAATGTTTTGAATACTGTGAGGGGAATTGTTCATGTTAAAATTAACCTTTTTTAAATATCTCAGCTCTATATCGTGAATATTTTAACACAACGCATTATGAATAGTGCATTTTAGGTATTGAACTTTGTATTTTTTATTGTAATGCCTTTCCATTGTATTATGAAATTTTGAAAGTTGTAATTCTAAAAGAATTTTGTTTAGAAACTTCTGACTATCAGACGAACAAAATAACGACACAATTCGACCTCGTTTCTTAATCTACAGAGCCAATAATCCATGAGACTCAACTCGTAGAAATTGTTCCCCTCAATTTGTCCTCGTCTAGCATTAGGGAACGATTCTGTCGATTATTCATACCAACACTGGCTTAGCTGGGGGAAAATAGATTTTTCTTCGTCGACGGTTGTGGACGCCTCCCCCCCCCCCCTCACGCGGACCACCCTAGTCAGGGTGCTGATCTCTTCACTATTGAAAGTCAAGAATGTCAACCGACTAAATATAATTCTGTTATAGTAATCCAGCTGTGAGCAGACCCACATCCCGTTGATGTGTGTAGGGGAGGGTTAGGAAGGTCCAGGCATAGTGGCCAGTGGCCAGTTTGATGAGGATGTTATTTAGGATGATGTTGTCTTTACAGTTTACGTCATGATCACATTTATTACGTGTGCAAATGTTTATACTCAAATTTGACAAGAGTGCGCTCAACACGAATATGTAATGAAGGTATATTTTGCAAGAATTTATAAACGCAAATTTTACATCTGTATATAAAAATGTAAGTGGATATGTTTTAATATTTATAGCCAATACAAGGGTAAAGGTCAGTTGGTCGGCCATGTCTCAGATACATGGACATATGCAGGAGAGACATGAAATTAGCCAACATTGATATACAAAACTGGGAAAATCTGGCCGAGGTTAGGACCACATGGCGGGCTATAGTGAAAGAAGGATCACTAAGAGCAGAGGAGCAATCTAGGGAAGAAGCAGTTGGAAAAAGAGCGAGGAGAAAGGCCAGGCAACAATGCCCGACTACATTCGTGCGTGTAACATGCAGAAGAGACTGCCACTCAAGGATTGGTCTCATCAGCCACAAAAAATAAAGATAAATATATCGTCTTTCTTAGACGGACAGATGCCATACATACATACAAACAAGGGATATATAATTGTTATGTATGATGAAATTTATTATATTTTAAGCTCAGCCTATTTTATAGGCACTGTTTTCCCGATATCTAGGCTACTTGGCCGGTGAGGTCACTTCAGTCGCATCATCGGTCAATGCAATCAATGAACCGACACGAAGGGGAGAAAGGTCCCACAAATTGAACACTCCAAAAAAACAACACGTCTCAACTTCCTGGGCCAATCAGATTCATTCGTTGTTTTTATTGGTTCTTTCACATTTCAACGCATGAACAAACTTAAATCAGAGAATTGAAAAGAATACTTGAAAAAAATTTTTTTTTAAAGAAGTCTATTGGCTGGATTGTATTTCAAATATTTAAAATTAGTTTATAAGGACAGCAACGATTTAATCATCGTAGACTTGTGTCACTGTGACCTTAACGTCATTGAAATCGTGTTCGTTCGACTGTTATTAAAAAATACTAAATATATTCCCCCCCCCCCTTCTAGCTTTCGAATAAAATAACACAGACATTTGCGATGTCATGTTTACCGCCTAAACCCACACACACACATGCACACACCCACAATGGATTTGAATATGTTCAACTCACCATTATCCCCCCCCCCCACACACACACACACATACACATACCAATTTGCTTCAGTTTAAAATAAATTTAAGGTTTTTTTTTATTTTTCTAATAAGTTTTTTCATTCCTTCATGTGTACGAAGGCACGGCAAGATATTTTATGAAATTAACTTTAAATGTCAATTACGGAGCAAATATTTTTCTCTCTAATTTTCATCTTTAAAAACAAAAGAGTAAAAGGTTATATTTGTTTTTTTTGTTTTTTTTTGTTGTTGTTGCTGTTGTTTTTTTGTTTTTGTTTTTTTTTTTTTTTTTTTTTTTTTTTTTTTGTTTTTTCTTTTTTTTTCCAGTGGTTCTCAAAGTATGAATTTACGTCTAGCAAGGTAGCTGTGAAACGCTAAGGGAGTGATGTGCTTACACTTAAAGGGTGCATAAGATCTATCCAATATGTCTGTTGTTGTTTTAATTCCCATCCAAATTTTTTACACGATTATTAGTTGGGGGAAAGTGGGTAGTTCTAAATCAGGGGCCGGCGAAAAGGGGTAAATTACCCCATTTTGGGGTAAAAAGGTAATTCTTCGGGGTAACGGAGACCAACGAGTACCTATAAAATCCGCTAAAATCCGAAAGATTTTTTTATCTTTTAATGATTTTTTTCTTCTTTTTAAAAAAAATTTGATCAAAATCCTTCATGTCTAAGTATATTACAAAAGGAACGATTTATTCATAATAAATGAGATATTACTTATAGTAATAAGTCAAATATTAATGATTAGCAACAGAAACACCATCTCGGTGTAAACTCAGGCTTACAAGCCATTGAAGAGGAAATGTTTTTGTGCTCCCCTTGTACAGCGGTGTCAGGGAATTGATGGATTCAATAAAGTTAATGAATACTTTGAAAAACTTAATTTAAAATGGGAAACTGTATTGCTATGTCTGTTGATTGAGCTCCAGCTATATCTGTTGATTGAGCTCCAGCTACGTCTGTTGATTGAGCTCCAGCTATGTCTGTTGATTGAGCTCCAGCTATGTCTGTTGATTGAGCTAGCTCCAGCTATGTCTGTTGATTGAGCTCCAGCTATGTCTGTTGATTGAGCTCCAGCTATGTCTGTTGATTGAGCTCCAGCAATGTCTGTTGATTGAGCTCCAGCTACGTCTGTTGATTGAGCTCCAGCTATGTCTGTTGATTGAGCTCCAGCTATGTCTGTTGATTGAGCTCCAGCTATGTCTGTTGATTGAGCTCCAGCTATATCTGTTGATTGAGCTCCAGCTATGTCTGTTGATTGAGCTCCAGCTATGTCTGTCTAAACACAAACGTGGATTACATAAATGCAGTT
>MUZC01000150.1:377516-407168 GCA_002072015.1 Radix auricularia
TGACATGGTGTTCTGATACTGTGGTCCACGGACTGACATGGTGTTCTGATACTGTGGTCCACGGACTGACATGGTGTTCTGATACTGTGGTCCACGGACTGACATGGTGTTCTGATACTGTGGTCCACGGACTGACATGGTGTTCTGATACTGTGGTCCACGGACTGACATGGTGTTCTGATACTGTGGTCCACGGACTGACATGGTGTTCTGATACTGTGGTCCACGGACTGACATGGTGTTCTGATACTGTGATACACGGACTGACATGGTGTTCTGATACTGTGGTCCACGGACTGACATGGTGTTCTGATACTGTGGTCCACGGACTGACATGGTGTTCTGATTGTGGTTCAAACGTTCATAAACTTAAAAGCAGACGTGAAACTCACTGTCATCAAAATTCATGTTTCCATTTTCTCCAGGTTTCTTGCGACTGGGGTCATGTGGTAGGTTGACATAACCAAAAGTCAAATTTTTTAAGCCTTCATCTGTTTGGTCTCTGGGAGATTTACATAACTTTTTTTTCAAATTGCTTTTTTACACAAATAATGTTAATAATCTATTTTTTTAAAATAATAAAATAAAACTAGATGATTTTCAACCTATGTTAACAGGTGCTATTTTAATCCTGTGCTTCTCAAGATGACATAGTAATTTTGTTTTTTTTAATGAAATACTATTTCTCATTTGTTATACTCTAGAGAGCTGCTAGGTTACTTTCATCTTGTATCTTTCCACTTCTCATATTTTTTCTGCTTTTTGTTTATTTGCAAAGCACAAACCAGATTAAACTCAGCTTGGTTGAAAAGGTTTCAATTTTATTTTTATTTTTTTCTCTCATCTACAATTAATTGTAAATTACAAGTTTTCTTTCAACATCAAACCTTTTACTACAAAAGTTGTTGAGTAAACTTTTGAGAATAAATTATTAAGAACTGAAATATTTGGTTACATATTCAGCAGGCCAGGAGTTTTGAAGCTTGTCTACATGTTCAAATCTGAGTTAGTAGTTAAAAAGAAAAAGCTTTTTGGGTTATTTTTATAGAGAGTAATATTACTTTTCCATCCCAAATATTCAACATTTTATTGTGTATAAAAATGTATCACTTGAACAGGACTTTCTTCAAATTTTGAATTACATTTTAAAATAACTGCAACTGCAAGTAAAGAATGTAATTTAATTTTTTTCTTTGTATTATCTTACCAAAGTATTTCTGTTTGTGCGTTCTTGTAGATCCGTATGTCAAGATATGGCTCTCCTATGGCACTACAAGGGTTGAAAAGAAAAAGACCAATATCAAGATGAGAACATTAAATCCAATCTACAACGAGTCCTTCATTTTTGATATTCCATGGGAGAAAATACGTGAGGCCAACTTGGAAGTGAGCTGCATGGACTTTGATAAGGTTGGACGCAATGAGCTCATTGGTCGCGTGGTTCTGGGATGCAGGAGTGGACCAATGGAAACACGACACTGGAATGACATGGTCGCAAAGCCAAGACAACAGGTGGCACAATGGCATTTGTTAAAAGATTGATGGACCTGTGTTGTCCATTTTTAGCCATTATTCGTTTGAGCATATGTTGATGAGTTAATTTGTTGTGCAAAACATTAGCAGTGTTCACATGTACACACCTTGTTGAAAATCATTGTACACACATCCACTGTTGTGTTTTGTCTTTATTGCTTGAGAACTAGTGAAAAGAACTTTAAAGTTTCTCAAACATAGATTTGAAGTTTGTATAAAATATAATGTTATTACAGGTTTTCAAATTGAGATCAAATTTATGGAGTCGCCAATAACAGAAAATGTTATTATTTACACATGTTTATTTTGAACTGTAGTTGTTTTCAAGTTACAGGTGCTCAAACATGAGAATTCTATATAAAATCTCAAATGAATTATGGATCACCAAAGTTAGGTGCTAAAATAAATATCAAGAAGAAGAAAAAAACAATATAGCTTCTTCCTTGTTTAAATTTAAGTGTTCAATTTTGTTATCAAAATTAATTTAAAACTATTAGCAGAAGGATGAGTGGAGCAAAATATGTACAGCAGATATAGATCTGTTTTATTCTACATGAGCTTTGATATCATGTAACTGAGAAAAGCAACTTTGAGATTTTGTCATTTCATAATTAGTTTCTAATTAATTTTTTGCTGGGTAAAAAACAAAAAAACAATTTCAATTTCAACCTTACATAAACCAATGTTCTGTTTTTAAATATATTTTATAATTATATGCTATTTCTTCTGAAGTATTTGTTCTAAAACTGATTTACAATCTGTCTATTCTTCAGCCAATTTTCTTCTTTTTTTTTTATTGACAACTGATCTCTGCATTTTTTTCTCTTATAAATAGTAATATAAGTAGGTAATTTTCAGTTTACCCATACAAATTTTATTAACACAAATGAAATCAATGAAAATGAAACAGAAACATTTATTACCAAATATTTCAAGTTCAATATTCTACAAAAATTGTTGAATAATTTCTACATTTTTATTTTAAACATAAATTTACCTTTTCACCAACAGGAAACACCACACTTAATTTAACTTATGTTTTTAAAATTTAATATTTTGCTATATATTATTATTATTGTTGTTTAAATTTCACTCATTTCACAAAAATTATTTTGTAATCTTAATAAAAGTTAATTTTTGCTTTAAAACATAAATAGCTAATCTTATGATCGATAAAATTCCTCAATTTCAAAAAATGTGTAATTTTAAAGTTTTTTCCTTTACCTTTAAACTCTTATTTGTTAGGAGAAGAATAAGAGGAAAAAAACTAAAAATATGTGCCACTGTATGTAATAACTGCTAGGCAACTGAAATTTCTCTACGTGTTATAATGTGCATCACTTTCAGTAAAAGTAGGTTAAAATAGCTTAAATTTGATTTGGAGTCACTTGCAGCACTAAAATCACTTAAAAATAATACAGATTGTATATATTTAAGGTAAAAAGATGCACATTATAAGACATGCCTAGCCACTTTAGAATGAATTATGTATGTGCACATGTGTGATTTTTTAAAACAAAATTGATATGTACATGTTGTACATCTGGTTATCATTAAATAGCAACATTAAAACGTCATTCATTTGGTCAGAAAGTATTAAATTTGTGGTCCATGTTTACAACTTAAAAAAGTGCAGCAAAAAATATAATTTATGTAGCATGCTTAGGAACGTATACAAGCTCTTTGTGTCTTTCAGGAATATTAACTTTTTTACAGTCAATAATGTAATGACTAGAAATGAATCATAATGTAATAAAAGATTATCATTATCATTCTTCATTAAGCAAAGGCTTTTTTTAATCAAACAAAAAATTTAATATTGATTATAAAATACTTTTACAAAGATGTAAAGGCTTATTGTACAAATAAAACGCGGTGTTAATTTTTCAATAGCTAAATTTTTTTTTTTTAAATGTTCCTTCTTTTCAGTAGAAGACTGAACTTTAAAAAAAATATTAATCATTTTAAGAATGAAAACTTTTGTTTACTTTAATTTCCAATCAATACAAAACTTTGTCATTTTTTGTTTAATCTGAAAACTAAAAATAAATTTCAAAACAACTCTTTTAATAGATGAAATTAATCAACTGGGTGCCATATGTTTATATTATACTGCTTACTTTTACTCTGAGTCTTTGTGTCCAAATAAAAAGACACATTTTAATCTAACATATAAATTCCTAACTCCTAGGTATAAGTTAACGACTGATTCAAGGAAATCTTTGTTAATTTCCCCCTTTAATTTAATTATGAAAATTTTTGTAATAATTGTACATTTTGTCCTTCATCATTCCTTGTCTTGTAGGATAAATATGTACAGCTTGCATGTTGGTTGCTTATCCATAGTATCACAAACCTGGCAGTTTAATGTATCGCTGTTCTTGTATATTGAAACAAACAAAACAACAAAAAAAAAGCATGATTCATTGCATGCTACTTTTAAATTAATGAAATTAATGCAGAAGGTATTTGCTAGTTCAAGAGTTGGAATGATTGTGTCATTTATTTTTAATTTCAAGAATGAATCTACTTTATTAAGGCTGTACAGTACTTTATGCATAATTGTCAATATCATTGAACCAAATACATTTTTGGGACCTCATGTAAGTTACTTCTGAAATATTTTTTCTTTTTTTATTAATTTCATAATTAATTATGTTTAGACATACAAGATATAAAAGTTAACAACAACAAAATCACCTGCACCAGATTTATAGAGTTCTTAGGGAGCATTAAGTTATAGGACTATTAGTTACACAAATATAGAAAAATTAATTAATAACAAGATTAATTAAAAGAAACCAACAGCTGGCCAAGTTTGTTTACTATCTAATCTTATCTTAGATATACAGACGCTCCTTCTATGCAGAAGATAATTGCGTCCACAGACCATGAGAGATGATCTGTTGGCAAGTGATGCAGCGGTCACAGGCCATGGCTATAGGGGTTCCACGCATTACCCCAGCCGCCTAACTATTGTCTAGTTAGGTACCCATTCGGAGCTGGGTGACTCGGGGACCCCTCAGGCCCCGGGAACAAATCCTCGCCTTCGCGTGGATTTGAACTCGTGACCATCGGGTATGACATTCGAGCGCGCTACCTCTCGACCACCGCGTCTAATGATGGTTGGTCATGACTTTTTAAGGCTCTCTTTTAATATAAACTTTACAAATGATTTTAAATGACTAATTATATAATTTTAAACATTTTATAAAAATTGTAGTAATCTTTCAACTATCAATTGAAGTTATAATGCCTAAACACACAAAAATATTGTGTCACAGAGCATGAAGGTAAAAGTGTTTATTCTCTTCATATATCAAATTAGAAGTCTTATACATGTCAAATCTCAGTGAGTCCTGAAGAAATGAATTTTTAAAAGAAAGTATTTGGAAAAAAAAACACCTGTTCATTTGCTGCATTGTTTTACATCAAAATTGTGGGTGAATACTTTTTACTTTAAAAAATCCAGGAAATATTTTATCTTAGAGCATCCATGTTCATTTTGTGAAATATTTAGTAATAAACTCCTATTTTAACCAATGAACTAACATAAATGCTTTTACTAAATTACTGGAAATTTCATTTATTCAAAATGGCATAAGAAATTTTCTGGTTACAAGCCGTTTTAAAATATTGTAGGCCTATAAAGTTAATAAGGATTTTACTTTTTTTTTTTTTTTTATAATTATGAAATTTGTTCAAAGTGTATTGAAACTGTAGCTTTTTAAAAATGCTCTTTTCTTCTGTCAGATATAAGAAATGTTAAATATTTGTGTCTTTATTTTGAGTACTCAATAACAGGCTTGAATAAAAATAAATTATAATTTCCACATAATTATAATTATTTTTAAAGTTCTTTTGTAAAGTTTTCCATGAATTACAATGATAAATTATAAATCATATAAATTTATTTGATTAACTTTTTAAGTGCATTTTTTAAAATAAAATGTCAAAGATGAATGACAACTATTAATTTGACTTATGTCTATTAAAAAATTGAAGTAGCTAAACTTTATTTGGAAAGATTACTGTAACTAGTGTGTAAAGGTTAGAGAGAGAATAATTTGATAACCAGTTAAAACTGTCTACATGTAACTCAAGAGTTGGGTTAAATATTTTTTCACCTTTTTGAATTAATGATAATAAAATTTTGCCACTATGTTGTGGATTTAAGCAATAACACACTGTTTATGGAATTATATCTATGAACTCCCCTGCATTTGAATGATTGTATTTGTATGCATGATTCTAATAGGTAGATATGGCCAGTTTAACAATGCAACATTTAAGAGGTTAGCCAACTGGCTAATATTACCAATAATGCATCTGTACTTCATGATTTAGTTTCTTTGAGTTTTTACTATCTATTGTAATTTATTAACAGTAAAATTAACTTTTTTTTAACGTGTAAAAATTATGAGAAATTGTAACTGCAATAAATTGTTACTGGCATTTGTACATTGTTTATTTGTATTTGTATGCAGAATATTGTGTTAAATAGGTACACAACAGAATATAATTGAAGTTAAGTTAGGCTTTACTTTATTGATAAATATATATTATGATAGAGTCAACTTTGTCTTTTTGTGTGCACATATTCACACTTGGTAAGTAGAGTTCTCTAGATTTGGCTGGAGCTAGGTGACAGATTTCCTCATCTTAACACAAATTATTTTATTTAACGTCAGTAAGTAGTGATATTCCTCAAATTAGTTTTGTTTTTGTAGGTGAACTAAGTCAGTTTGGTAAGTCAACTTCTTCACTTTTGCACTTACCAAGTATCTACTATCAGATAACACCCAAATTAATGTGTTGACTGTCTAAAACATGCTTGAAATATGTACTTGAATTCCCTTTTTTAAGGCTATTTCATTCTAAGGCTATTTTATGTAATGATTTGTAAACATACTAAAATTAAAATTGTGTACCCGCCTAATAAAATTTTGTTAAAAAGAGACTATTCCCGTGTTGAAAGTTGTTTTTTAAAGTTATTTATGGGTTAGGGTAGTTTCAATTAGCTTCTGTTTCACTTGATCTATGTATAAATTGGTTGGTTTCAAATTTAAGATTTATAAATTTGATCAGGTTCATATTAAAAGGTTTGAAAAAATTTTCATTAAACCCTTATACTTATTTTTTTAAAATTATTATTTACAACTACTAATTAACTTTTTACTCAGAAGTGTCCAACACTCAAACTGGTAGGTTTTCAACAGCATAACCTAAACAGTAACATAAAACTGATACACTCAAAAGTCTTCAAGAGTTGGGAAACCATCTCTGCTTTGTTTGTTCTTGTATTTTCAAAAATGTCTGATTGTTGTGTTTCATTGGATCTGGGGTCTAGCAAATTCATGTGTAGAATCTATTGACTTATTGAAAATTGTAACAGCACATTTTATTTGTTATGTTTTGCATGGCAGTGTATTTGAAACATTATTAAAATTTAATAAGTGAATCCTTGTTTTTGAAAATCATAGATAAAAGAAAACTTGAAAAATAAATAAATTCAATATCAGGAATAGGCTTCTTTGACATGCATATAGCTAGTTAATGGATGTGCCATGTAATAACTTTTCTTAATAGCATTGCACCATCAACCACTTGTGTAATGACAGTACCCTAAATAAAATTGCGGACCAGGACATTTCAATGCAGAATTAACAGTTGAAAAGGAAACATTCAATAATTTTTATCCTGGCATCTCAAACTTGACATGTAAAAACATTGTGAATAATATCTCTTGGAGGGCAGCCAAGTTTCTTGTATTTCTGCTCTGAATTGTCCTACAAGCATATTTCCACAACAACAAAAATAAAAGTTAAAAAAATTTTTAAAATAAACTAGATGCAATGAAATTAAATTTTCTTTAAATGTACAGCTTCGCTTTGTGTTATTCTATGTATAAAATTTTGTACTGTTAATTGGTATTAAACAATTTAACAAATCAAAAAGGAGTAAATTCAGTAAGCATGTATGTACACTTTATTAAATGGAAAAAACCCCTCCATGGAATATAATAGCATGATTCACAAATTCATGATACTAATTACAAAAACCAACTTTAAATGACATTGACACTTTAAGACATGAAATTAACTACCCCTCATGGTTAGCATTTTAATTTCATAGTTTTATTTTATTACTTATTTTTAGCTTATGTTCAGGCATGTGCATCATCTACTCTGAGAAGGTATGGTGGGCAAGTAAATATAGCATATTCCTTTATGGGGGATCAAATTTAATTGGCACTTCTGGTAAGTTGCTGAATCTGTCAACTGTTCTAAAATAGCATGATGATTTTTATTCTCAAATGCAAAGAAAATAAGTGTTTTTCTACAGCCAGGAGTCATGTTAGGACAAGTAAGAAAACATCTAGAAAATAAATTTTCAAGAATAAATATATCATATTTTTATAACATGCAGTATTTTGTGAGCATTAATGAATTTTAATTAATTTTACTTTCATTTTTACATACTTTTTTTTTTAAAATTCCTGACTTCATTTTCAAAAGGAGAATAAGGCTGAAACACATTTAAAATCTTTTTCATTAAATGCAGTATTGGATATTTGTGGAGTAAGTTTATAAAAGAAGTGAAATCTGGGAATGACAAACTCTTTAGAGTAGAGGACTCCTACAAATGTACAGACAACCAAAGCAGACATAAAAATGCTTATCAGTTCTGCCATTCTATCACACAAGCCTGTTTTAAAACACCAGAAAAAAATTTCAACACAAAAAAAGAGAGATGATTGTTTAAATTACATTTCCAAAACAGCTTTTAAAATATACAATTTTCTTTCATAAAATAATAACGAAATCAATCTTCAAACTGAACATATTAGTGTTCAAGAGGAGATATCAACATTTGATGAACCAGTTAAATGTGCATACAATGTTTTAATCAATAAAATTATATATAAATATAAATTATTCTGATCTATTTTTAAACACATAACCTAATTAATTATTAATGCTCATAATGCTAACCAAGCTTAAAATGGGGAGCAAATTTTTTAAGAACTGGAAATAACTTTCAATCCTGATAAAATGTAAGAAAATATTGTGAACACAATGACTAAAAAGAAAACTACTAGAAATTATGATAGACATTCAGCACAAGTTAAAGGGTGATTAGCTGAGCCCGAGTAGACTTTAAGGAAACCAAACATTTCAATGAAATCATTATCTACAATTTATTGTCCACTGAAAACCACAATTTTAGAGGATAATGTTAAACTTTATCATGTTGACATGTTTCAAAGGTTTATTTTGGAGCTATTCATAGACAGTTTATTTAGGTGATCCTTATTAAAAAAAACAAAGTTTTATTGTAAAAAAAAAAATAACCCTCCTTCCCCCCCCCCCCCCAAAGCATATTTTCCATCTCAGTCATAAGGATTTCTTCAAAATCAAATTCTTAGGTCATGAATGCATTAATAATGCATTATGTTGATCATAATTATAAAATTAGTTCTTTTCTTTCCAAAAATCAAAAAATAGAAAGCAAGATTACCATTAAGATATTGAGACAAAACTGTAAATAGATTTCAGTAATTATTCTTCCTACAATTAAAAAGACAAAGAGAAGTATTTTTTTAAAAAATACTTCTTTAACATGAATTTTTTGTTTTCAAATAAATTATTTACTGAACAATTTTAGAAGTTTGTATACAAAAATGACTCCCTCTTCTATCTCAGGTATTTAACAGTTGACAGTGGTGAGCTGATAGTAGAACATGGTCACAGTGTAGTACAAAGCAATACCTTTAACATTCTGTTCTCATCCATACCGATCCTACAAAGATAAAAAAAAAAAGACAGGCCATTATTTTAATTATACATAAAATCTAAACAATATTCTCAGACTCAATACCTGAGTTTTAATTTCTACCATTTCCTGTATATTAGTGTAAGTCAGAAGGAAAATGTTAATGGAACAGCCCAAATACAGCCAATAAAGAGTTTAAATAAACCAGTTGATTTTTTAACATTTAAGCAAATATTGATGCAAAATATAAATATCTTCAAATTACAATTCTTTTCATAATTTTAGAAAACTACCTTTGCGTATTTCGGGCAGCAGTTACTTTTCAGGAAATTCAAATTAACATGTTAATCAAGAAAAGATAAAGTCATGCACCAGAGTTTTGTAGACCAGTTATGTTGAAAAAAATCAAGACTTTTATCAATCACAATATTTCAATGTAGTTAGCCATTTGCAGTTACATGCAAGACTTACTTTGATCCGCATTAAATTGAGTTAATTCAAATTAATTGATTAATGGCATTAGTGGTGTCTATTTGGAAACAGCTAGTAATTGAACAATAATTCTATAGTATTCAATAGTAAACTAAAATATTGACTCATTAACGAAACAATTTATTTTTTTAAATATTATTTTTTTAAAAATATTTTGGAAGGGGGAAAAAAGGGGGTTGGGCATAATTCTGGGTAATAAACTGGCTTTTAAGTACTAGCAAGCTAATTAATGTACATGATTAATAGATATACAATGATACTTCTATAAGGCAGACTTTTAAAATAATGATGATGCAGTATATCCTGAGGACAGGAGCGGCGTTTGAGGGCGGCAACTGGGGCGACTGCCCCAGGCCCCGCGCTTAGGTAGGCCCCGCGTTTCGGTCCTGAACATGTCTCATTTTGGTTAATAGCCTATACATGTAGAACCAAAGAGTGGATGGAAAAACGTATGCTGGAAACGATTGTAAAGAAACGAAAGAGGCACTCTTGTAATCCTTTTTGAAGGTCAAATTCCGTAGCGTAGCTCTAGACGTCTTTGAAAGCATTACACCGTTAGCGGAAAATAGGTCAGATGTACCATTCAGCCAATCCCCTTTATTTGTATACACGTCATTCACAATAGATTTACTAAAATAGTTATTTTTAGAAAACTGTGTCATCAGAATGGCAGTGTCTCGGCAGTGGTGCGATCGGAAACATTAATTAGCGTCATCTAAGTGATTTCTCTGTACGATATCAACATGAGTGGAAGAGATCGCGATAGACTTTGCAAATATGACTCAGGCGCAGAAAAAGCTAAAAAACGCAAGCTAAGAGAAGAATTCGACAGAATTTGGACTACAGAAATCTGATCAACGAATTCTCCGCCAGGAAGGGAAGAAAAGTGAACTTTCGTCTGTGAGTGGTAAGTGTCTTACTAACTGTACATAAGAAGAAACCACGGAACTTGACATCTATTAGTGGAAAACAGTCATAAAACATGCCTGTCTGTCAAATGTTAATTACCGCATGGCTAATAATACGTGATTCGCTATTGTAATAAGTTATGGTCAAAGTATTCTGCACGTCGACATCCACAGTTCACTTTCAATTAGCAAAACATATTATTTTGCAATATGTCTGCCAATAAATTGCATTTTAAATCATGTCGTAACCGGCACATCATTTTTCGTTAAGAATAAACCGTTGTTTATAGACCAGAGAAAATAATGAACTTGTAATAATTTAATAAAAAGGTGACACGCGGTATTAAAATTACACAATAATCAAGATATTTCATATTTTTAATTACCATAGCATACTGGTGCTTAGCGATCTTTACTAATACTCTGGCTCCGCGGGGTCATTGCTGGCACTAGGCCCCGCGCTTACCTAACGCCGCCACTGCCTGAGGATGTGCAGACTATAAATACCATTTTGAAGATGTTCAGAATCCCTCAACTATATTATTAATTTATTTTGCGTGCTATCCAAGCATCTGTTAATGTTATATACTAGATTAGACAAACTTTTGCAAGGTTTCTCACAAACACTATTATTACACATCTCAATACTGATGCGTTCATGGGTCAGAGCAACAATATTTTCAACTATAAAATAAGAAATTATTTGTTCTATTATTTAGCAATCATAATTAAAAGAAATGATAATTGATAGTCTGACTAATGTAAAAAAAATATTTACTTTCATACCTCCCTAAAAATGTCAGTTTTCTCTCCTTTAAAATGCTACAATTATTCAATCATAAAGATTATTTTAATATTATTTAATTATCTCTAATTATGAAGAGAAATGTAAACTAATAATATTAGCCAAGATAAGCTGAAATTGAATATTCTTAATAAGCCTACAGTAAAAAGATTATCTAGAATAAGAATTGGTCTTAGGATTATTTTTAAAAAATTTAAATTATATTATAAAACAACCATTTGTCCCAGAAGAGAGATAATGAATTTCAAAGTATAAAAAAACATTAATGTTTGATTGGAATTTATGACCAAAAAATAGATGTTAAATTTAAACTAATATTACATTTACACTGAAAAAGCTAATTTATAATTACCATAATGAGCCCTGATCATTATTTTAGGTTGATTATAAGTAACTATAATAAATATGAACATTTAACTTAGCTTAGAAATCAGCTTTGAGTGCACATGATATAAATATATATTCAGTGAAGAATATTTTGTAAATTTCTATTTCTATCATTCAAGAATTCATGACCATTACAAATAAAAAATAGCTTAAATGCAAAGAAATTCAAAATGGAATCTGCAATCTTTATGGCATGCCCTACTGCAAAATATTAAAAGTTCTATTCCCTGTATAAGCTTTAAAGCTTTTTTAAATGTCTTATCTGTTAAATTTTAGCAGTAAAAAGAAAAGAATGTGATGGAAGCCAATAAATTTGAGTAAAATTGTTAGTTTAGTCACTAATTAATTACATTACAACAATAAACAACAAACAAAAATAAAATTATTTCTTAAATAAGACCTTAAAATGGTTAATTACAAAAATTTGAAAAGCATGCTACATTTTATCAGAATATTAGTAACTGACAGAAATCATAAGCATTATTTAAAGAATTATTACTTCATTTAATGGCTATTTTATACGATTTTTACTGGGTTTTTTTATGAATATTTTTTTACAAACTTTGTAGAAAATTTGATTAAATAAATAAAATATTTTAAAACAAGTGAGGAACTACTCATGAAGCAGAAGAGGATTAAATAATAGAGTGCACACATACGAAACTGAATGAACTGCCCTACCATCTTATACATGCTCTGGGGAAGGTCAATGGGTCAGTTTTTTAAAGAGAAAAACTGACCCACACATACATTGGTCAGAAGTCATCACCCCATTCCTGAAAGACGGACACAAGCATGCTTTGAGTAAAATATTCTAAGCTTCATTCTTTTTTATCGCACATCAGTGCCACTCAAATTTATTAAATGAGATAAGTCACATAAATGCTCATTTTCCTGAAAGTGCACACAAATGGAGTTAATGTAGCATTCTTTGAACCAACATGAACATCTTATGTAGGTCATAGAGGACAGTGCTATCCCTGCTGATACTTGGAAATATTTTTTTTTTAAATTTTAATTTAAAATAATATACTATCCAAATCAATAGCTATTTAAAATATTTCTAAATTTATTCTGTATTACTAAAGACACTATTTCAGGGAGGACAACTGAGGCACAAATTTATAAAGAGTAAAGCTGTTCAATTAACATTTGTTACCAGAATGATGGTTAGTTTCATTATTACAAATAAACAGACTGTATTGGTTTATTTCAATAAATAAAACTAAAATAAATTGACAAACAAATGCTTGTACATATTACTAACCTTATCTAGTTAGTAGTAACATGGGCAGTCAAATATAAGAAAATAAACAATGCGTTTTTGAATAGCCTTTAACAAGTTCATTGTGACAGTGTTTTTAGCTTTAATATATCAGCAGGTACAAATTGCAATCGAAACAAAAGAATAGCTTCCCAGAAAAGCAAGGAGCTAATGCAAGCTTAAAAGACAGAAAATTGGTCAATACACAGTACAAGGAGTTTTGTTCAAATAAAATATTATTTTAGATTTTTCTCAATGATGCTTTCTTTGTCAAAGCTTATTTCTTTTACATTAAAATTCATGATACGGGCATACATTAAAGAAAAAGATAATATTACTGATGATTATTGATGACAAATGCACGTAAAGAAAAATCGATTTCATAGTTATATAGAGAACCCCAGTTCATCCAGAACAAGCATATCACTTTGTGGAAACAAAAACAAATTGAACTTCTAGATACTTTCTCAAATTAAAATCAGTAAAATATACTAGAACTCAAACAATCCCTAGGTAATAAAATTGAAATGTTTAAAAATGAATCGAAAAAAATTAATCTACAAAAACATAAAAGATAAGATTCTTTAAATGGCTCAAACAACCTATTATGAAAGATATCATTTTTAGGGGAATTCATTTGGATTAATCAAAAAAGTATATCATTTTGTTTCCACACTAACAAAAAAAACCCATTAAAACAACTTAAAAAGAATGAAAGAAAACAATAATAAAAAAGCTATGAGAAATGAAACCCAGGAAAATCAATCAATATGATGTCAAGATATAAAAGGCCTTCCACATAAAATTGTTACCTTTGACTACTTAAAAAGACTCAAGTATTAAGTCTAAACTGGGTTTATTTACGCTGCAGGACAAACAAGGAGTCTTCATTACAAGCCTGTCCCAAATTTTCTAGGTGTATATTCAAATTTCAGGGAAGACAGACAGCAACAAACAATCATATTCCAAATTTAGACAAACCACACCTACACAGTTGAAATAAACTTCCATGTACAGATTATACTAATTTGTTTTAAACAAGTAGGTTCTATAACAAAACACAGTGGTTTCCAGTGGATCTGAGGCAATGAGATTTTTCCTTACAGATATTACAAGTTTTAATTTTTGGCTAATTTTGAACACTGAAAGTATGACAGGGTGTATGACAGTATTAAATCCAGAGGCAGGATTAAATAGACTTATAGAACAAAGAAACTTAAAATAGCTAAAAAAAAAAAAAACAAATATATTTATCCGTCATGCTTTAAATAAGTCTTCAATATATCAGCAAATTTAAAAGTAATTGTTTATACAACACAAAATCTAACACTATCATCCCTACACCAATGTTGTTATTACTTGTTTTTTTAGTAGGTTTAAATGAGGACCGGTCCTGGTTTATCAGGACTAGTTAACCGTAATATAAATTTGTCGGTACAGGCTTATTACCCAGAGTTAATTTTTTTGTGTTATGGCAGAATACCAGAGCCAATAACACGAGCGACCATGACAAAGCATTTTCTTAAAATTCTGGTATTTACACAATATAAAAATACACGTCATACTGTTAGTGGAGTTCAGCTAGTTAAAGATTTTTTTTTAATTCGCTTAGTTGGTGAAGTATAGTAGGAGAATGAACACAAGCCGGTGGTGACATCACATGTTTTTTGAAGCCACCATCAGACATGCGAGGCGAACATTTCATACACACTCTCTTTGTTGGTTCTAAAAAAGGAAAAATATGGACAGGACAGTAAATCTGTCTTTTTTTAACTGTTAACCACTCCTCAAAACCAAACTGACTTGACAACATTTAATAACAAACCATTTTAATACTTTCAACATAAAATTAAAAATTGAATATTACGGTAATCATTATGGTTTGGTTCTTCGTTCGAACATTTTTTTTTGAAATTTTAATTACCTTAATTTTTCTTATTATTTTGAATTTGCTGTTTTTTATGGTGTCGGTACATAACAAGAGCTTGGATGTCAAATCAGACGACGCTCCTGGGGTTAATAGGCCCATAGCTTCATGCAATAATTTGCCTGAATTTTTATTTCATTCATATATTAACTTCTTCTTCTTCTAATTATTTAGGACCCATTAAGCCAGCTGAGCACGTATGCCGCTCAAACCCCATATCCAGAAACAGAAATTAAAATTTTCAATCGAATTCTGAAATAAATGGAATAAGAACATCTAACTTGTATTCCATAAAATAAAATTTTCTGATGGTTGTCTATAGATTTGAGCCATTCTTTGGAGAGAAGACATTTTGTTGGTTTTTTTATATTAAATATTGATGGCTTTTCCTTGGTTCAAGGTATTACCTATTTTCTTTTGCAGGTGAAATCAATTCAGGATAAAAATCAATTTCTAATATTTTATTATTTTTTCTTCTAGGACATTAAGAGAATCTTGGTCTCAACAACAAATGTGGACACAGGGAAAAGGGGGAAGGTTTGTGCTCTGTTTTAATTGGGTTGAAATGTGATTATGGTAGGATGTGTCTTGTGCACAGTAAAGTTACAGGGTTCAGACAGGACAACAGATATCTTCCACTTGAGGCATCCATTTTCAAGATATTTTGTAACAAAAGCACCTGACAGCCTTAAATTGTAACTACAGAAACAGCATTTTTGATGCATGATGCTTCTTGGATGTTTCTAACAATGAAAGGCTTGTTTTTTTTTTCTTTTTCGTAAGTGGTTGATAAAGCATTTTCATGAGTGGAATCTTGTTTCTAAAGTATTTCTCTGACCAAAGAGAGCAATTTGGGAACCACTGATATAAAATCACAGACAAAGAAAATAGACAGTTATAAAAAATTAAGCTTGTCTTCTAGTAATTCACGTTCAAAGGAAGTTAAACATGGCTAATTTGAAGTAATAAGGCAATTTATTTATATCAGTGTGACAATCGCAACTCAATTAATACACACTTTAAATCATACCTCATCAGTTAAGAAGAAAAAACTTAAAGGTTTTTCCTCACAATGAAATTTTTTTTTAATTAAGTAACATTTAAAACTAAATGAAATTGATAATGAGCATTTACCTGTAAACTAGACATGACTCCATTGGCCAAACTAGATATTTTCCCAGCAACTTTGGTGACACCTTGCTTTACACCATCTTTAATATCCTGCAGATCAGGAGTAGAACTGCCATAATTTTGTCTACGAGAACTAGTGGTGCTTCCTCCAAAGAAGTCATCACTTGAGATGGATGACTGACCTTCTAGACGGCTCAAACTTTGTCTGGTTTCAAACTAAATCAACCAAGAAAATAAATGTAAAAAAATGATTTAATACACTCACTAATTTTAGGAAAACATAGGCTAGCATTATTTGTGTTCTTAACTAGGAAATAAATATTTTTTAATTGTAGGAAGAAACAATAAGCTTCTTACAGGAAGAAAATAATGTCTTAATTTTATGAGGACTCACGTCATTGTCTTTGTTACCAAAGAACTGATCAGAAGAGATAGCTTTTGCACTACCAAACTTCTTCTGAGCTGTGTCACTGCTATCAATAATTGAACTTGACTCTTGGGTTTTCCTGCTTCGGCTTGACCTTGAATAAGAATATGAAATGTTTTCATTGATAACAATTCAATATTTTAGAGATCATTAAGCTTTACATATGTATTTTTTAAATCTTTAATATTATAGAAAACTTATTAATATACATAAAATTTAAAAAAGAAATACAGATTAATGGAAATTTAATGTCAAAAATAATTAAGTATTAATGTAATATAAAAAAGTTTGTGGCTTTTTTCCATATATTTTTATCAAAATTTTTTTTTTAAATGTATGAGTCAAACAAAATTCTCCCCAAAGAAGTTAGTATAACTGAAAATCATTTTATTTGATTACAGCTCAGTCTATTAACTAAACTTTATTACCCCGTCTATGATCTTTTTCAATGGTGAGTTCAGGATGATTAACTAAAATTTTATAAGTATTGCTTGCACTCACCACTGTTGTTTGCAGTATTATAAATGGCTTTTAAATAATGACCTTTTAATTGTGAATATTAATTTTTCAAAACAAAAAATGGATAAAACAAAAAGAAGCTCTTACCCCCTTCCCTTTTAAAAAAAAAGGGGGACTGCATGGATTGTTCTACTGTTCAGAATTCAAGTTTTCACAGAAGCAGCCAAAAAAAAATGATTATGGCTACTACCAAAAGAATGTTGGCTAACAAAAGATCAAGGGAGGAGAAGAGAGAAATTGTCTTCAAATGTTCCCCCAGTTGGAGAAATGCTATAAAATAAAAGCTGTATTCTGTACAGTAATTAGAAAGCAATTTTAACACAAAGATTGAATGTAGTATATTTTTCTTTTGTTAACTCTTAATGTGTAAAAGCTTTGTAATGCGCTGCTGACCGCTATTACCAAAGCGTCGTAAAGCTCCCTAGATAGCACTCTCATTAGATATGATATCATGGAAAGTGAAAACCCTCCAATGCTTGAAAAATGATGTATTCGACTTTCGGTAATGGCGGCCGTTGCCTGCGCTAGTGTTATCACTCAATTCGCAAAGTTTTTTTGGTAAGTTTAACTTTTTTTTTTTTTTGAAGATGCGATTTTCCTATACTTTATTATAAAAATAATAGTACTAAACTACAGGTATAGTATTTTACCCAAGACAGTGTTTTTGACGTGTAAAATAACTATTCTTAGCCTAAAAATGGTTTTTACGCAATTTTTTAAATATCTTAACCAGTTGGTCTCAATTTGGGAAATTCTTACGGACTTAGGCAGAAGTTTTCCTAAAACCATATGGCACATTAAGAGTTTAATATTTTGCAATTTTTCATCAGAAGAGAGGAAAAATAAAAGCTTTTCTCAAAGCGTGCGCTTTAAAAAACAGTGCAGAAGTGTATAAAAGTTTCCCATTGGTTAAATGTTTCTGATAAATATTTCATAATCAACATTTTTTAAAGTCACATAACCTCTTTTTTTTTTTGAGGTCGTCTGGGATTCTAATGTTTCCATTAGAATATTCTCTGGCTTAATAGAAACTGGCAGTGCCCATCCCTCTCCAGGACAGCAGAGGACTTTCTTAGCGTTAGTCATTTCTCAACATTTACATAGTGGCTATTCGTGGGCTCGATCCCACGCCCCTCAGCTTGTGAGGCGAGCGCACTATTGACTTCGCTATTATGATTTTTAAAGAAATTTTTAAGTTAAGTAGCCCTCAATTATAGAATTATTTTTATATTCTCAATCCATGCACAAGTATTAGGTAATTAACAATGTCTTATACACAGCCTCTCACTGGTAGCCTAGTTTTTCAAGTGAGTGCAGTTTTAATTGACCTTATTACACAGCAGTAAGAGATTTCTTAGAATTAAAAAATTTCTCCTGATCGCTTTCTTGAAAACAGAGAGAGAGAAAATAATTCTTTTTTAATTTACATTTTATAAACTTGGTTTTCTTTTTCTTTATTATTATTTCCATTACCCTAGATTTAAAATTGTGTGCAGCCTTGCTTTCATTGGCTAATTTCTTAGCGGTTAAATGCATCTTAGAAATAAACATTTCCAGTGAATGCTTTCTTGATAAGAAAGATAGACTAAATCTAATATTTCATTTTACATCTCATTTATTTGGTTGTTTTCTTTTTCTTTATTTAATATGTGAAGTACATTTAATCTTTGCGTTTTTTCAGGTTAACTATTGCATACAAAAAATAATAAAAAACAAATCGTCATTATTTCATCAAATTCTATGTTTCAGGCTACCAACAATGTTCACAACCCTTGGTACCAATATTAAAAAAAAATTGAGAATGATGCCAAAATTCTATTATCTTAATTACAGTAAGAAATGGGGTGGGGTACTGTCTTCAAAATTTCTGTATTAATGTAAATATGAACTATTTGAAAATGTGAAAATGGAGGTGCTCTTTTTAAAATCAAAATAAAATAAAATGTCTAATAAAGTGATAAACTTATTTGTACTTAATGTGAGTACGAACAAATGAGGAAAGGGATTCCCAGTTAAAATTGTATTCAAATCTCATATTTAAAAAAAAAATATGGTGGGGTTTTCTGGTTCCTTTGCGTCATCTGAATGTCATTAGAAATAAATGAAGGTTAGGATTGTAGGAAATAAAATTAACCCAAATTGTGGAAGCAATTCAAAAATCCACATGTATTTACCAAGCATCATCTTTAAATACTTCTCCATCTGCTTCATTTTCTTTGTCTTCATTATATGAAAAGCTGCATGCAATAAACAACTCATGACAACTTAATCACATAAATCAAGTGTCAGCTTCTCTTTCTTATAATATAAAATAATTCAATGAGATAGGTGATTTCATGCAATTGAAAAATTTAGTTTTACGAAACAGATTTTTCTTCAAGCATTTTTAGATCAATGAAATTTTATAAATTTATAAAAGTATGAATGTGTGTGTTTATTATATATATTGATAATTATTACTATTTTTTATAAAGCAATTTGTAAGTTTTTAAAGAATTATTCACAAGTTATTTTGTTTAGAAAAAATATTTCAAGTTTTTAATTTATCACTTTAATTTATAATGGTAAATATTTAATGATTAATATTACACACGCCTGTCAGCCAAAAAAAGCCTGAAAATATGTCTCAAAAAAAAAAACTGATCCAGGTCCAGTATTTAGAAAAGATATACTTATTTTCTCATGGTTATTGTATCATTCTCCCAATTGTAAAAATAAAATAGGCACCTAGAGAAAACTTACATTGTTTTTATATATATTCATTTATTTCTGACATTCTGCTTCAACTAAATAAATATTGGAAAACAGTTTTTTGGTGAATATTATATGTAAAGCACAATGAAACCACAAAGGTCTGAAAATAAAGATGTATTTGCTGTATATTGAATTATATTATGACACTAGGTGTTTTCAAGCATTCAGCTGTGTTGCCTTCAGATTGCTAATGGTTCTATTATTACAATTTTCTACATCTTACTATGGGATGACAAGTGTTGTAGGAAATGAGAAGATACCTTTTTTATATTAACACCCAACACGGATAAGATGAACTAAACTCCAACAGTTTCAGTCATATTTGAATACAAAAGCCAGACTTATAATATCTCTCTACATTGTCTACATCTTTAATTTACCTGTCATTATTTTTCTGACCTATCGTCTCAGAAGAATTGGTTTTATCATCATATTTATCAATATCCCAGCCACCACTCTTGTTCTTGTTTCCCCAACTTCCAAGGTCATCATTTTTACTACTACTAGCATTGACATCATCATTGCGCCTGTAACAGATTGAATTAAAGAAACGCGTGTAACAACAACATACAAATGTAATAAATTTAGAAATGGAAAAATAGTTAA
This sequence comes from Radix auricularia, assembly GCA_002072015.1. Lineage (NCBI taxonomy): Eukaryota > Metazoa > Mollusca > Gastropoda > Lymnaeidae > Radix > Radix auricularia. Next base: position 398,046 of record MUZC01000150.1, read on the forward strand.
TACAAGGGCACTAAATTTTATATTGACAACACAAAAGAAAGGGATATTACTTTTTGTGTTAACAGAAACCCCATTAACAAGTAACTTATTACTTTTAAAATAATAGTTTTAACCTACTAAGCGTATTCCCGAGTTATTTTTTTCCTCTAGTTTATTTTTTCAGTTACTTTGAATATTACTCATGCTAATATAATTATGCTTGTGTTTTAACTATCTATTATAATATTGGAAAACAATAATTACTTGGAAGACCAATTAGACGACACAATTTCAAACTCATCATCAAAGAAATCCCTTCTAGTGTTTCTGGGTTTCTCTCCATATGAGTCAAAGTCACGTCTAGACGAGCCACTGTTTCCTCCACTTGGTGCCTCTTGACTAATGGTTTTCATGTCTGAAAGGGCAGAGTGACTGATGCCTCTACAGTAAAAATAATATAAGAAGAAAGTGCAAAACTTTTAAAAAATGAAAGTTAATTATTAAACAAATTTTAACACATTATTATACAAACAATGATTTTAACATTTGTTTTTAGTAAATTATGCAAACAATTACACTTAAAACAAATGTACCAAAATGTAAACCCTGGCCAAAAACTTTAAAATTTACATTTATAAATCAAGTAAAAGGATTTTTTTTAAAAATAAGTATAAAATAATGTTTACTTATTTCCAACAAATCCCATTCCTAAACGTTCAAATTGCGCTGCCTTTTTGGGATCATTTTTCATAAGCTTCTCCTCTTCTTTTTTTCGCTGCAGGCTCATGTCCTGGTATGCTAGTCTCATACTTGCCCTGATCATTATTCAATTTTTAAAGAAAATGACATTCAAAATTAATCCATACATCATAAATAAAATGCAAACATTTTCAAAGATTGCTGAAAAAATTAAGTGATATACATATGTTGCATTTACAGTTTAAGATGAATACAGTGTAAAGTTACATTTGCTTATCCTGATCCTCCTTTGTTTTGGCTTCCTCTACTGCTACATTCTTTGCTATTTCTTCTCTTTCTTTGTCCACCTGCTGGGCTCTACTTTCAATAGCCCCAAAGTCTTTTTGCACACGCTGGGCTCCAAGACCTTTCTACAGAAATAACAAAGATATGAACATGTTTTTTTTTTAAACTTATTCGTTGATTCATTAGTATTATTAAAACAATTAACATGCATAAAGAATACGAAAGTATATTGAAAAGAAATAAAACCTAAATTTAACATATTATTTTGACCTTAAAATACATAAACTAAAAATGTCATTTCTATTATGGGTTCAAAAGTTCAGAATTTGACATTTTGAAAATAATATTCTTAATAATTCTTTCCATTAAAAAGACATTACGTCTAAGTACCCCTTTTTTTGCAGTTGGAGTTTTTTTGGTACCAATTATTCCCTTTCGAGGCTCTGCTTGATTTAAGGCTTGGGTTGGAGAAGTGCTTAATGCAGCCTCCACATTAGGACCTATAGAAAGATCTGAGAATAAAGAGACAACTGTTGTGACTTTGTTTTATTTGATACGTTTAAACACTAGAGAATTTTTATTTATTATGAAAAAAACACAGCTTAAACATATCAAAAGATATTACTGGGCACAGAAGTATTGCTTTAGGCCAAACTATCAATAGCAGACCAAAAAACATAGCTATTTAATTTGTTTTTCAAAAATATCACGAGACTGCCATTGTTAATTTTAATTGCATATTTTATTAATTAATTTTTTTTTCAAATTTTCGGTTGTTATAGTATTGTCAATTGATAGCAAGGAATTCTGGGTATTTAATTTATCTGCTATTGATGTTAAAGAGCATGATTTTAGATTAGAATAGCTGTGACATTAATGATTTCATTTTAATAGTTACAGTGTGTGTTTATCAAACACATTTGATGGAAATTCTCTCTAATATTAATTTTTTATATTTTAAATATTTGTGTTTATTCTTGAATTAACTTAAAATGCCTCTCTTATGTAAAATACACTAAATCTTGACTGAATTATCATTTTGCTCTTTATTTCATTTAATTGTGTTCAGTAAAACTAACGCAATCAAAGATGTGAAGGAAGTCCTAAACATTCTTGCACGAAAAAAGAGATAGAATATATTCCTAGTAAGGTTTAATAATGACATTTTAAAAAATTAAAAACTCTAACCTTCTTCAGCTTTACCATTTTTGATAATGGGCTTTGACTGAGTGCTGCCAGAGCTTGCTGCCAATCTGGCATTATCCTCCATAGGAAAAGACACAGTGTCCTCTACCAAATCTTGAGTGTGTTCAGAGAAAAAATCCACCTCCTTTTTTTCTGGTGTCACAGCTTCATGATGGCTCTCAATGTGTAGCTTCAAATAGTTGAAAATTTGAATTTCAATTAAATAAATAGGACTAAAATAGAAAATCACTTCAGTAAATTTGTTTTCTTTCATAGATTTATTTTTTCACGTTCATTGCAAAACACTCACTTTAACAGACTCAAATGTTATTTAAAGATACCATTCCATGAGACAACATATATTTTCAATGTATTATAAATCAATATAGCATGACCAGAGACAATTAAATCAATTTTAAAAAGGATTAACAATACAATTTTTAAAAATCTTTTCTAAAGTCTATTATAAAGCCTATTCTATATTATTTAATGATACATGTTTTAATTATAAACTGTACTAGTGTCAATCATTATATGAGAAATAGCAATTAAACAAATTATATTACTGATTAAAACAGTCTTAATATTTAAAATGTAGTTCTCGTTATAAAATAAAGAATATTAATATATGTATATATTATTTATATATTAGGCTACTTCTTTAAATTGAAAGAGATAAAAAGCATTAAAAACATCAATTTTAAACACTTAAACTGGAGTACCACATTAAGATGTCAGTAGAGCAGGGGTGGGCATTGTTTTGGCTAAGGGTCCACATTGTGGTAGCGGATTATAGCAGAGGGCCGCACCGTTTATTGTACTCTTTAGTAAACATCCCATTTCATTTCAGAAAAGGTGAAAATGGTATCAGTTTGTAACTAATTGAGTCAATGCAGCAATAAAACATTTGCTTCTCACATCAGGTCACAATATGCTTAACAATCTACCATACAATGCTTAACAAACTCGTCATCAAAAAAGGCTTGTTGCATTAAGTGAGGTTGTAGGCTATCATAAGACTTGTCTCTGGAGCACTTTTCTGAAGTGTTGATTGCTTTGTAAAACAGGTTTGCTGCTTCTTCAACTTTGTAACACAATCTGCAGCTTCATTCTTGCGTTTGTCCCCAAAAAGTTTGCTGCCAAAGTAATTTTGTTTAGTGGTGTCATTTCAGATTGCTCTACTTTAATACAGAAATTTTTTCATTACAGTCAACACTCTGCTTGCTTGCCTGTATTACCAAAGAAACATTTGTGTGTACATTCTTAATTTAACACATGTGATTCATCACAAATTTTTACGCTTTTTCCAAGGGTTTACAGCCCACTTAATTTGAAATTTTAAAATTTTATTGTACTGGAAAAGTGGGTATTTACAACGCTTGTGCACATGCATTGATGTAAATGCTCTAATGGAAAATACAAGATTAACTTTCTGTTACAGACATGAAGCTAATCTCAGTTCAAGGCAGGTTTTCTAAATGTCTTAGCGGGTCAAAGAAAACTGTGGTGGGTTGCCCTTTGCCCACCCCTGTGGTAGAGGATAAACTTGGAATACAAGTAATACTAGAAAGCAAATTTGAGTGATGTAAATAATTATTTAAACTACATGCAAGTAACTAACTGGCAACTAAGGTAATGTTTGACAAACTCTGCCCTTAGTAATATTAAAAAATATGTAGAACTAATCTAAAGCAATACAATCGGGTGAAGAAATTTATTATGACCAAGAAATAGACAAGAATCCCTCTTTTATCAAGAAAAAAAGTGAATTAAAAAGTGGTAGGTAGTAGCACATTATAAAACTTTGTTAAAAGACAAAATTTTAAATATTTTAATCCCATTAATTAATATACATTTAGCAGGAAATTACCAAAGCGAAAGTTATAAGAAGTTGAACGTATTTAAATAAAATTTTTGAATTTAATATAATGACAACTATTGATCATTCAAATCAAATAACAGTTTGTACAAAAATTAGGACCGATTCAATTGCTGTATGTAATTTTCTTGAGTACATTGTTATTATAATTAAAACAAGGCTAAGCTCTGATAATAAACCACATGCAATCATCTGTGGATCTTATTCACAGAGCTTTCTTCCAAAAATGTGAACTCAATATAAAGGAAAGCCCACAAAATCTAACCTTAAGACCTTTTGTTTTGTCCAGGTCATCAAAAAAGAGCTGGAGAAATATATTAAATACCAAAGAAGATGGCAATAAATTTTTTAATGCTAAGTTTTTTTTACTGAAATTTATAGTTTGAAATACTGTGTGCACTGAATACTGCTATATCTATAAATTAAATTCATACGAAGGATTTTTCTTTTCAAATTGAAAAACTGGCAACAAGGAAAACAGCATCTAATGTTCAGGTCACAAGAATTTTGTTAAATACATACTTTGGTACCATGCTGCCTCATCGCATGTTGTGCAAGCGAAACTAATTTATCTCTGTACAGTGTTGCTGCTCTACTGTGGTACTTCTTTTGAGCATCAGTGGTAGTGCAGCCATGTTGTTGGAAAAAGGCTCTCTGAAGTAAAATTTGAAAAGCTTCAACAAATCTGTTTCCTTCTGTGTGATACATTTTATAAATCTCAATAATGTATTAATCAGACCGCAATTCAATTTGGGGGATGGGGTTTTTTATGGTAGGATGGACATGTGTTACCGTAATGTTTGGGGATGGATATGTTAAGGTTCATTGGGGGGCACTATAGATTATTAATCCTATTTAAGTGTTGTGTTAAATTTTTTATTTATCCACCAATTTTTTTTAAAAATATTAAGAAGAACATATAAATGGTTTATTAATGATGTTAGTGACATTAACATATCTTGCAACATATCATAATTTTAAATATGTTTAATTAACCTAACAAATCATAATTTTAATTATTATAATTAACTAACAGCGTTGGCATTCCCTCCAACTTGCATCGCCCTGAGCTGTAACCATGTCCAGTTTGTGTCCAATTGAGTGGAGCGTATAAAAGTTACATGTACACCGAGAGATCTATGCACAGCTGAGCAATCAATGCACAGAAACACTCCATAAGTCACACTGGCCCAAGTGGGATTACTGTGACTGCAATCAAAGCATTGCTAATAAGGAAAAAAACCAAATAAATTAGTTAGAGTAAACAACACTTTCTTGTAAATTTACTTCTATTTATAACCTTTACTGTCTTTAATTTAAACCATAGTTAAGTAATGATAAGTTCAAAGTAAGTCAAAGAAATCTAAAATTGTACCACAGTGAAACAAGTACTACATAAAAAAAGATTAAGGATAATATTAATTTAAAAAATGACTATAAATCCTTTATATACAAGACATAACTAAAAGATATTTTCATGTTAATACGGATCGCACGACAATCCAAAAATAAAAAAATTTAGTTACGTTTCAAATATATAAAGCATTCACAGTAAAAAAAACTTCATGTCTTTCTGCTAAATTTCAGCTCGATTTGATCACGGGAAAAGGGATATAAAAACGTGTTTAACATAGTGCGGACTGTGAGACAGATAAGCAATTAACTCTTACGGTCGCAAAGCGTCGTAATGTGTCTCTTCCCCCTAGATACAAATCTCGTTAGAAATGAGATCTCGGAAAGTAAAAACTCTTCAATGCCTGAAAAATTATCTATTCGACTTCCAGCAATGGCGGCCGTTGCTGGCGCTAGTGTTATCGCTCGATTCGCGATTTTTTTTTGGTAGTTTTAACGGGGTTTTTTTTTTTTTTGAAGATACGTTTTCGTTACACTTTATTACTAAAATAATAGCACTAACTACAGGTAAATATTGTTTCAAACTCAGTACGGTCTTTTGGATGCGTAAAATAACCATTCTTAGCCTAAAAAAATGAAGTCAGTATGACAATATTATAAATGGATTTTACGCAAATTTTTAAATTTCACAACCGGTTGATCGTAATTAAGCTTGTTAACGTTTAACCTGCTAATCGGTCCTTAGACGATGACCGGTCATCTTTATTCAGGACCGTGTAACCCAAAAGAAAACAACAACAACAACAAAAAAAAACTAGCGATAACGTAGTGAAAAAAACAACACAAGCGGTAACGCGCCTCGCGCCTCTCGCTTTGTCGCGGTGAGTAAAAGCGATACCAAGATCCAGCTGGTTAGTTGTCGAGCCACTGTGACTGATCACCGGTTTATAGTCTGTTGCAGGCATTCAAAAAACTTATCGGCGCACGCCGCTTAGTGAAGTACATGTACCTATATTACAAGAGGTATTTGAAAGACGTAAAAATGATAGCGGGCGATTAATCGGCCCACAAATTTGAGTTCGGTCTTTTAGTAACAGTATTCCTGCTAGTCAAAGTCATTTGATTAACACATTAATAGTACGCCGAGTGTAGCTCAAACCCTATTTGAACAGAAAAACGGGGTGGGGGAACGTGTGCCACGCAAAATTCAATTACTCTGGCGAGTTGACGATTCAAAAATAATATGGATTTTTAATAAATTCCATTTTATTATTGTTTACTCCGTAGCTTTATAATTTTATTAATTTTAATACGCGAGTTGACCGGCATCACACACAAGAGAGGTAGACATGACGTCACAACGGACGGGGTGAGGCATTGGTTTTTGAAACTAATTAAAAATATCTCGCTAACTTTAACGAACGATTGAACCGGTCCTCTTATTTAGAACAGTGAACTTCGAGTCCTCAAAATAAAATATAAAAAAAGACAATTAACTCTTAAAGCCCCAGAACGTTTTCAATAAACTTCCGCCTCAGTCCCGTAAGGATTTCCCGTATTACGATCAACCAGTTATGAAATTTAAAAATTTGCGTAAAATCCATTTATAATATTATTGTCATACTGACTTCATTTTTAAGGCTAAGAATGGTTATTTTACGCATCCAAAAGACCGTACTGAGTTTGAAATAATATTTACCTGTAGTTTAGTACTATTATTTTAGTAATAAAGTATAACAAAAACGTATCTTCGGAAAAAAACTCGTTAAAACTACCAAAAAACATCGCGAATCGAGCGATAACACTAGCGCGGGCAACGGCCGCCATTGCCGGAAGTCGAATACAACGTTTTTCAAGCATTGAAGAGTTTTTACTTTCCTAGATCTCATTTCTAACGAGATTTGTATCTAGGGACGCATTACGACGCTTTAGGGATATCGGGAAGAGACGCATTACGACGCTTTGCGGCTTTAAGAGTTAACCATCACTGTTTAATTAATTCTTTGGATTTTTTTTTTCAAAATGCCTTGAATTGAGGGCAATGCAGAAAGAACTGAACGCAAGCGGGGGAAGCGGGCTTTGATGCCAACCGATGAAGCCAGGTGACAACATTCTCTTATTAGTTCTCAAAACATAAGGGGTATAAGGACGAGCGGTTAACCGATTAACGGGTCTTTTTTTGAATGGTTAGCCAGTCCTCAAAAACGAGCGGTCGTAACAACCTTAATTCTTTGGAATTTTTTTTTTAAATGGGTTGAATTGAGGGCAATGCAGAAAGAGCTGAACGCAAGCGGGGGGAAGCGGGCTTTGATGCCATCAGACGACGCCAGGCAACAACATTCTCTTGTTAGTTCTCAAAACATTAGGGATATAAGGATGAGCGGTTAACCGGTCTTTTTTTGAACAGTTAGTCGGTCCTCAAAAATGAACGGTCTTAACAACCTTAATCAATGCTATAAATACAATTATTATTTCTTTATTTTGTTTTTAAAATATTATTTATTATTAAATCATTCTTCTTTGTGTAACAAGTTCCAGTTCAAGACATAGAATTTGAATTTCTGCAAAAGTTTTTGAGGTGAAGATGGCCTATATTAGCTTTGATATTCGATATTACCTAGTGATTGAAAATTTGATAGAAAACTATCAATATGTAGGCCAACATGTCGTCCAGAACTGTAAACAGGAAAGGGACTGAAATAAGTGTGGAAAGTACCTATTTATTATTAGTTTAACACCCTCCTTGGAAAAATTAAAAACTTGGATCTCCGGCGTCGATATTTTTCCGATACAAAAAAACCTAGTAGTCTCCCTTGACTGTACTTGACATACTGAAGTATCTAATGTACTGTAATTAAATTAATGAGTAAACATGTACTTTATCGACCATGACAGCATTACCGGCTGCCATCTTGTTGCTATGGCACGTGACTTTTAAAAAAGTGCTTAGCATAATATAGTTCCGCATTATATGTTATTTTTCATTTATTTTTAATTAAATTCCTTATTTTTCCCTGGAAGGGGAAGTAATAAATAAATAAGAAAACAAACATGATTCAAGGGAAGGAATTCTAGTTCCCAGCAACCAGTAGTGTTGTGACATCACGGTCAAGATTCTTCGCTTCACCAAATCAATGAGTTTTTGAAACTAGGGTTGTTAACGGTTAACCGGTTATTCGGTTAACCGGTCCTCAGACCAGGACCGGTCATCTTTATTCGGGACCGTAGGACCGTGTAACCCAAAAGAAAACAACAACAACAAACTAACAAAAACTAGCGTTAACGCAGTGAAAAAAACTAGTGAAAAAAACAACACAAGCGGTAACGCGTCTCGCCTCTCCCTCTCGCTTTGTCGCGGTGAGTTAAAGCGATACCAAGATCCAGCCGATTAATCGCCCGATATCTTTGCTACGTCTTTCAAATACCTCTCGTAATATAGGTACATGTACTTCACTAAGCGGCCGGTCATCTTTATTCATGACCGTAGGACCGCCTAACCCAAAAGAAAACAACAACAAACCTAGCGATAACGTAGTGAAAAAAAAACAACACAAGCGGTAACGCCTCTCCCTCTCGCTTTGTCGCGGTGACTGTACTAGACTAACACAGTGCGCGTTAGATGTCAACAACGGTCAAGGCCGAGGCTGTTTCTATTTATATTAATTATAGTCTGTTTCTTATAAAGACAAAGAAAGCTATAAGAGCATATGACCCCGTGACCTATCCGCATTTTCTGATCACCG
>MUZC01000150.1:409605-428007 GCA_002072015.1 Radix auricularia
ATTTTTGTTTTATTACAAAGGATTTTCCCCCTCAAATTTTTTAGATCGCAATTCCATTGCTGCTCATCGCTTTTGGACCAAATCATACAGGACTGTCTGACCACTGCTGCTACTTTGGAGGACTATTGACTACAGCAAATACCATTTAAGAACAAAGGCATAGACATAGGTCAGTTGTCATATAATCAATAGGACTCCGATTTACATAGCGTTAATAAGGAAGATACTATGTGTCACATATGAAAGCTTTAAACTTTAAGTAACTTTCATTCAGCAAAACACATTTTAAAAATATTACACAGCAATAATATCTATAAATATTAAATAAGAACAGTCAAATTTAAATCTTTGCAGCACTTTTTCATTTCATCTTTTTCTTTATGGTACTTTTCTATATTATTGATCAGTTAAATCTTTATATTTTTTCAGATCACCAGAGGTTCTCTATAAGATAAAAAGCATAAACTTTCATTTTAATTATCAATGGACTCAATTGTAATAATTTAATAATTTAGGGAATAATCCCTGAAAGATATATCTGTTAATAATTTGAAAATAATAGTTGAAAATTGATGCAAGATTCAATTTTTTTTCTTCAAAAATGTACTGACCTATTGCTTAACAAAGTTGACTTATATAAAAGAACATAACAATGTTGCTCTTACAATTAGTTATTCTTAAAGCAATATAACTCATGCAACTATGCTGAAAATTTGAAGGGTTTATCTCAAACGGTTCAAAAGTTAATGCATTTTTAGTGACTAAAGTGTCGATTTGCGGTCACAGATTTCGGATTAATTATATAAGGAAAAACTAAGGCACTAAAAATGCAATAACTTTTTAACCGCTTAACATAGAAACATAAACCTGGTATCATTGAATTGCAATTTGCAAGCTCTTTCTAATGGTATATGTTTGACTGAGATCAGATCATTTTGAATTTTTTGTCAAAGTACCTAGTCTTAACAACCTTATTTGAAACTGTCTTTTTAATCTCAATCTCAATGTAACATGTTAATTTTTGGGCCAGATTTTCGTGATGCGTCTTATATTGACAATGGACAATACTTTCTAAAAATAAATTCCAGATCTGTGCGCATTTATAATGAACATTATTTTGTTATGTCATGTCTCTTTTATAAAGGATTTATAGTAACAACTTAATTTTTATGGGGTTTTTTAAATTTTATTTTCACTTTCATTCTTGCTCTTACTAATTATAAGACTAAGAATACTAAGACTAAACTAAAATATGACCATACTCTTCTATACTTATAGTAGGCCTGCTTATACATACTTAGTCATACTATTACAGTGATTACAGTTACAGATGAGGAAATTACTGATAATTACTCAAAATTACTAAGTACTAAATAATTGATAAACAGTGCCTTTATAAACAAGAAAATGTTATGCCTATGAAAGTATAATCAAAACAATTTATTTAAATATAAATGTTTACGTAAGAGCTCAGATAAATGTACTTTACGGTTCACCTTATTTGTTGGTATGGACAACAATCGCTTAAAAATCTGTTTTATTTCGTTCTCAACCGGGTGATCTGCCATGATGATGACGTTCTGGTTCTGATCACATGACATATGCTTATCACGGGCCGTATAGTTTGTAACATTCTCATTGGCTATTTAAAAAGAATAATAAAACAATTGATTCCATTACATAACTCATAAAGAGTTTGATCGGTCTGTTTTCACTCACTTTAATTATTTTAAATAAATTATTCATATTTAAGCGGAACACAATATAAAACCATAATAAATTTGATTAATTCTCCAGGGCCGGCTCGAGGGATTCGGAGGCTCTAGGCGAAGTTTAGCTTTTTGTCGTTGCTAAGCTTTCAAAACGAAAAAATTATTATACTTTAAGTTTGACTACATTGAGAAATCAGTGAAGTTTCAGCTTAATTTCGTCAAATTCAAATAATTTCAACATCCAAACCCATGCTTAGAATCGTTTTTATATCTAGTTACTTACAACAGGATTTAAATTTAAAATTTAAATGTTTACTAACTAAAACATTTCATATTCAATAGTTGTATATTTAGCACCAAAAAAACAACTTAGGTTTCACGTTTGTCATTCTTGTAAAAATATGTATGGACGGTTGAATTTACATGTTAAAAGTTTACAATTTAAACATGAACTGTTTTAAAATAATCAGCGGGTAAAAGTATTGCACTCATTGGGTGGTTCTGGTTGTTTTGAACACAGGTCATATACTTTCTTTCTACGATTCCTGTGCGAGGCCCCAACTAATCGGAGGCTCTAGGCGGCTGCCTAGTTTGCATATGCCTAAGGCCGGCCCTGCCTCACCTATCCCCAGCTTTCCTCTCATTAAATCATTAATAAGTATGATTAATAGACTAATAGGCCCATGGGTATCGCTAGGAATTTTTCCAGGGGTGGGAGCAAAAAATCACATTTTTTAAAATTTAAGCGACCGTCCAAAATGACGTCACGCACCTATGGGGAGGGGGTCCCCAACTTTGTGACAATGTGTGACGAAAAGGGGGCGGGATTTAAGAATTGTGACCACTCGTCAAAACACGCTACTCTAAGTGAAAATTCTACTTAAATATTCGATTTCTAATCATTTATTTTATTTAGTTTTGCGATATTAGAGTGTAGCCTTACACTAAATACAGTGGCGTAGCTAGGACTTTTGCTGCCCGGGGCGGTCTCCAAGTTGCCGCCCTTTTTAGAGGCCATCCATAATTGACGTCACGCACCGGGGGGGGGGAGTGATTGCCACATTTGTGACGAGAGGGAATGTTTAATAAATCTGACGTCACATCAAAAACTTGCAACTTTAAATAAAAGTTTCACTTAAATATTTGATTATGGACACTTAATTTAAAGACGTTTTACATGGCTTCGAGTCGTTACAATATTATAGTGCAGCCTTACACTAAAATATAATAAAATGACAAAAATTGCTTTGAAACATGTTCATTTTCAAATAGAAAATACGGTTTTATTGGGGTTGGCCAAGCTTTGTGACGTCATATGGAAAAAAACGGGCCTAAGTTTTTATGGCGACGTGTGACGAAGTTGGGGGGATAGGGGATAAAAATCAGCCAAAATAACGAGAAGTCATTTATGAATGACCCCAGTGGCGGATTTAGCTATAGGGCAGGGGGCGGGTTGCCCCCCCCCCCCCCCCCCCCGCGCCTCAGTTGGGTCTAAAATGGTGTTCTCCCCCCTGAGACGTCCTCATGAATACTAAAAAGGTGTAGCTAGAGCAGAAAAAAGATTGCTAGACACGAAAATTTTAATCAACACTAAACTCCAATACGACAATATTGGCTTGCTAAATATCGTATTCCAAACTGTAATATCTGGTTTGGTCAGTCAGGAGCGTCGCTAAGTGGAAAAGAATAGAGAAATATTGAAACTAATGATAGACGTGACGTTTTTCTTGATTCTTAGCAAAACAAGGTTTGCCATTCAGAGTACACAGAGAAAATTCTTGCTTGAGACTTTAGTGATGGTAGTTGTAGAAATACTTGAAATATTTAATTTGTTAAATCTTAAGTTTATTAGCCAACTATAATTCCAATTTGGACAGTTATTTAGAGTTTAAAAGAAAAATGAAATTTATTTAAGTCATGATGTGCACATTGATTTAATTCAATCATTTGCACCTGAATTATCGGCAGTAATTGATATTAAAGTTAAGTCTTCGCATCTCTTTTCTGTAATTATCGATTAAACCATTGATATATCTAAAAAAGATAAGATGTTACTTAACGTTCAGTTTCAAAATCAGGAAATGTTGTGGAAAGGCTTTTTATACTTTTGTAAACAGCAATGCTGCATCCGCATTTGCTGAGAAGATTCTAACGGAACTGCACATTACAAAAGTGAAACATTGATATCACAATCTGTGGAGGAAAGGCATAAGATGGTGCATCTGTGATGTCTGGAATTTAGAGTGGCCTTCAAACTTTCACACAATGCCATCTATGTTTATTGCTGTGCCCATGTTTTGAATTTGGTCACTATCGAAACAATGTTCGTAAACAGTGATGTAAACAGTTATTTTGGCATAGCTGAAAGGTTGTATGCATTATTTACGTTTAGTTTACCACGTCTACGTACTCTTAAAAACATTATAAATCTCAATATGAATCAACAATAGTACTCTGAACTGGAATGACTTTCTGATACAAGATGGGCAAGCCGTAGGCCGTAAGTAAGCATGCAGTTGATGCAGTTATTGGATCATTCTCTGCTGTTCTAGCCACTCTAGAAGATATAAATTCAAGGCCATCAACACAACATAAAGGAATTGTCAGAGCAGAAGCCATTGGACAATCTGCTTTAATAACAAAATATTCTATTGTTGTTGTTTTTTAATGCTATTTGTACAAAAGTTGGTTGATATTTTCGTGTTATCAAACCACTTGTAGCGCAAGAGTATTGACATTGCAATAGCAAAACGATTGATCGATGTTGGGAGAAATAAGTTTGTTGAAATGAGAAGCGATTAAGCTTTTTAAAATTCTTAAAGTAGATATATAATAATTAATTAACAAAAATTGTTCGAAACTAGATGTTAAAAACAAAATTGAAAGAAACGCGAATTGCAGAAAATAAAAGTATGACAGGCGAATTTAGCAGAGATGAAAGGTCTAATGATCCAACTAACAGTTTTAAATCTGAAACGTTCTTCACTATCTTGGATACACTTCTAAAATAAATAGATGATCGATTTAATGACTTTAGGGGCGCAGCTATTTATTTCTATTGTATTGATCCATCACAAATGTTGGAAGAAAATAAAGATCCTCTTCGAAGTTTATGCAAAATTTACAAATACATTAACCTAGAAGAATCAATCGTTGAATATTATACCTTCATAGATTTTTATGCTTCACAACGTCCATCATTATCTAGTGAGCTACGACTTAAAGAGTTTCAGCCATTCTTGACTGAAGGATACATCCCAGCGTTATTTAGATTTTCAACAAGACCGTGAAATAAGTGTTACTTATGACATCATAAATTAAAATGTTTGGCTTTAATCGAAATTAATTAATCGTTATTTTTTCAAAAGTTAACAATTAAATTTAAATTAATCGTTAACAGCCTTAGTATTTACCCAATGCTCTGATATAGGTAAAATTTTGCGGCGCCCCCCCCCATGAAATTCTCCTGGCCCCCCCCACGCAGACAAAGCTAAATCCGCCACTGAATGACCCTTAAGGTTAATCATATAATTGATTTTTATAAGTTAAATAAACATGAATAAATAATTGTAATTGAAGCGAAATAAAGGTGGGAAACATTTTTACCATTGCATGCCATATTTATGTAAGCATGCCGCATAAAATCATATACCTATATACACTTATAAAAATACAAGCCGATTTTTTAAAGGCTACAAAAAAGTTACTAAGGTCGCAGGTTCACCCCCCCCCCCCCCCCCACGAGGCAAAAAACATATTTTAAAACACATTACCAATTTATATGCTTTTATTTTTGTATTTATAGATAAATGATTTTTTTTTACAAGAAATTGTATACATTAGTATGTAAACATATTTATATATTTATTTTACAAACTTTCATAGTAGAAAATCGTGTTTTATGCTATCAAATGTTCAAATTATTTGTAATATCTTGTTCTATGGTCAATATTGCAAATTTTATGGTCATAAATCACTCATTGTAAAACAAAGATAATTTTTTTAATCACCTTCAGTTTTGAGAGGCTCCTTTCGAAATTAGAAACTCTCATAGCAATAGTTGAGAAAATTCTTAGCAAAATTAAAATTTTTCTGTTGGGATTAAAAATATAACTTTCCAGTCTACACCGTTGAATAAATTTTAATAGATAAAATGGTCTTTCCCCTCGTTTTTCTAATGTAATATCTCTTCTATTAGTCTAGGTACAGCTATAAAACCGGGATCCTTTTTCTTTCAATATTGAAATTTGCCGTATCAATGTCAAAATATTAATTTATTTGATGTGCAAATTTTTCAAAAAGTAGGATACATTGTATTATATACGAATATTTTCTTGCAAGGATATGCACTTGATCAAAGCGTTCTCTCATTTCCTCTGAAATTCTATTCATTGATAAAAAAATTCTCGTTGCACTTCTTGTTCTTAAGCCCGTCTTCTGAATTTTCACCACTCATATTTCTTCACAAATTGTTTTGGATGATAGAACAGCGTTTTTTTTAAAAAACATATCGCTTTGTTCCATGAAATGAGTTTGCATTAATTAAAAACAAACAAACAAACAAACAAAAAGGAGTTCCGATAAATGGAGATAACATAAAATATACACAAGAAAAAGTTTGCATTAAATTAAGTAGAATTCTAGCATCTGGTCTCGTTTTACTAGTTTCTTCTTAAGATGAAAATTTTAATTATTTCTGGCTATTTTGGTGTTAATTAACTAGGAAATTTGAATATGTTCATGTTCTTGTCATAATTCAAATTATTTGCAGATTACTTTAATTGGATAGGCGTAACATTTTATTAAATAGCCGTATTTTAATGTGCGCTAATTTAATGCAATAAAAACAAAATAACTTTAATTTTAAATAAAGTCCCTTACAATACCTTTATGACAACTGAAACAGTAACATAAATTACTAGTTGCAAGTAAAAATGTGCAAATTCCACGCAAAAAGTGGTGTGATGATATTAATAGCACATATTTTTCGGCCCAGCGGTGAAGTGTTTTTGTGTGTAGTTTTCATATATTTGTTACATATACCGATTGATTTCCTAACAAATCGATAACTTTTTTGTGCAATTTAAAAATTTGGAACGATTTTGCGTTAGTTTTAACAACCGATATGTAATTAAACAAATGTTGTGCAACCCGTTAATGAAGACTCAAAATTATTTTTGTTTTACCTTGGTTTTAATCCTTCAAAAAATTAAAGGGTGGTTCTCGGAAATGTCTGTACTTTTTAACTGCCGAAAAATGCCACCCTCAAAATCTGTGCCGCCCGGGGCGGACCGCCCCCACTGCCCCCCTCTAGCTACGCCACTGACTAAATACATACTAAAATAACAATAAAGTGTTTTCAAACATGCTCATTTTCAAATAGACTATACCACCTTAATGTTGGGTGTCATAGTTTTTTGAAGTCATATTGTTGGAAGGGGGTCTAAGCGTGACAAGGGGGAGGGGTCGGTTTAAAATCTGCCAAAATCACGTGACGTCAATTATGGACGACCCCTTACTGACAATGCCATGCAGGTTTAATGTTCAATAAAATTTGAATTAAGCATAACATAAGTGCCACAAAAAGTCTTAGAAATTAATAAGACTCACCAAATAGCGCTTTAATAGCTAAAATTTAATGACACATTAATGCATATAATAAATAAAAAATCATGTTAAGCCTGGTCCCTATTGGAATTCAGGACGTGTTAGCGAATTTTCGTATTATGTATCAGTACTTATGTTAGATATCAGCATTATGTAGTTATCAGTAATTGTGTTTATATTTTAGACATATTTTTATGAATTTTCTTGTGTAATGAATATACCTGACATTTTTTTAAATTTAAAAGTCATTTCTTTACATTTTAAAAAAAATTATTTTCTCTTTAATCTAACTACAAGTCACCACAAATGATGACGTAAAACTCTCTAAACTTTTACACATATTCTAATGACGTCAACTAAAAAAAAAAATAATTCTTTTGCACGCTTTCGCACCACTTTTCAATGCTTGAAGAACTATGTATTCGACTTCCGGCAATGGCGGCCGTTCCCTGCGCTAGTGTTACCTCTCGATTCGAAATATTTTTTGGTAGTTTTAACGGGGTTTTTTAACGGATCGAGTAACTGAGTGTTGATGCACAAAAGGCAGGTCAGGACATACAAAAAACATATATACCTCATGGGTCTAGGACTTATGGATGCTGAGATCAAAGGTGATGACGGACGGACAAAACGGGTGCAATAGCGCATTCGACTTCTCGAAAATGCGCTAAAAACGTAAGTTCTCACGACAAAATTAAATTTTGCTGTGAAATAGAATCTAGTATACGTGTAGAAACTGCAGGATTGCCAAAGATGTATAGAAAATTATTTTCAGGCTTTTTTAAAAAAATCGAAAAGAAATGCCGTTATTTAAGCATTTTGGGGTGTCTGCAGCATCTGACTTATCATTGGCTTCAGTGGCGTAGCTAGAGGGGGCGGTGGGGTGGGCCGCCCCGGGCGGCAGACATTTTGAGGGCGGCATTTGTGGGACGTTAAAAAGTAGAGCAATTTCCCACTACTTCCCCTTAATTTTTTGAAGAGTTAAAATAATTGTGAAACAAAAATATTCATAATTTTAAGTCTTAATGAAGGGTTCGCACATTTGTTTGATTACATATTGGTTGTTATAACTAACGCAAACTCGTAAAAAAAATTAAAGCTTTCTCAAAAATGGTAGCGATTTGTTTGAAAAATCAATCAGCATACGTAATAGTTATAGAAAAACTACACCCAAAAACAAGTCACCGCTTGGTCGAAAAATATGTGCTATTAATATCGCCACATTGTTTTTGCGTTGAATTTCCACATTTGCAAAATGATTCGCGTACAAGTACCTCTACGACATGGTAGTGCAAACTTGAAACTTGTGTTTTACTTGCAAGTAGTAATCTATAAATACTGTTTCAGTTTTCATAATATTATTGTAAGGGAAGGGAACTATTAAATTTATTTTGTTTTTATTACATTATAGTGCTATAAATTAAAATACTGTTATTTATTAAAATTTTACGCCTATCCAAAAAATGTGATGAGCAAATATTTTGAATTATGACCAGAATATGAAAAAATTCAAATTTCTCCGTTAACTAACACCGCAATAGGTTACACACCAGAGTTGATGGGGGACTTTTCAACACTGCCCGCCTCCGAGCCAAGACCAAAACGACAGATGTCCTAATTCGTGAGCTACTATTTGCGGATGATGCGGCACTAACAGCACACACAGAAACTGGTTTGCAACAACTCGTGTCAAGCTTCTCCAATGCCCGCAAAGAATTTGGTCTGCAAATCAGCTTGAAAAAGACAAACATCATGGCCCATGACACCCGACCTCCACCTACCATAAAAATTGATAATGAAAACTTGGAGGTTGTAGACAGCTTCACCTACTTGGGGTCCAAGGTCTCCAATACACTGTCCGTTGAAGAAGAGATAAATAGCAGAATTGGCAAGGCAGCTGCCACAATGGCCACACTAAATAAGCGTGTCTGGCAAAACACCAAGCTAACGGAGAAAACCAAACTGTGTGTCTATCGAGCCTGTGTCATCAGTACACTACTATATGGGAGCGAGACATGGACCACCTACACATCCCAAGAGCGCAAGCTTAACAGCTTCCTTTTGCGATGCCTGCGACGTATCCTTGGTATTATGTAGTTAATATGCTATGAATGTTTCTTTTTATTTATATATGTATTTTTGTTTCCATGTAAAGCGCTGTGAGCCTGGCTCCTTGCTGGGATACAGCGCTATATAAATCATCATTTTATTATTATTATTATTATTATTATTAAATGGCAAGACAAGGTGCCTAATAGTGAGGTCCTATCGCGTGCCAATAAAGCATGTTCTCAATTCTTAGCGAAAGACGCCTGAGATGGCTAGGACATGTTAAAAGAATGAGCCCCGGCCGAATCCCGAAGGACCTCCTATATGGTGAACTTGCTTCAGGAAAGAGGAAAACAGGTCGTCCACGCTTGCGTTTTAAAGATGTCTGTCAAAGGGACATGAAAGCAGCCAAAATCCATACAAGCGACTGGGAGTGTAAGGCAGATGACCGTTCTACGTGGCGCACGGTTGTCAAAGAGGGCGTCATAGTAGCCGAGGAGGCGAGAATGGAGGAGGCTGCAGACAGAAGAGCTAGGAGAAAGGCCAAAACATTTGGATGCACAGAACTCGTGTGTAAAAACTGTGGTAAAGACTGTCATTCACGGATAGGACTGCACAGCCACACGAGAAAATGCAACCCAACCTAACGGTGATGCACCATCGTCTCGGGAGACGGAAGGATGCCGAAGGAATAGATATAATTAAAATTGACATCTGAAGAAGTAAATAAGTAAAACGAGATCAGATGCTGGCATTCTACATGATTCTATGCAAAATATTTCTTTGGTATGTTTTATGTTATAATATTTAGTTGTTTTTTTTTATAATTTATTTAAACTATTGCAAACCCATTTCATGGAACAAAGTGATGTGCTAATACAAAACGCTAGATCAACCAATACAATTTGTGAAGAAATATGAGTGTTGAAAACTTAGATGACGTGGTTATATTTTTAGAACAAAGAATGCAACGGGAATTGTTTTTATCAATGGATAGATATGAAAAGAAAACAAAAGAACGCTTTGATAAGGTGCATATCCTTGTTAGAAAATATTCGTATTTAATACCAATTAATACCATGTAATCTACTAAATGAAGAATTACACATTAAATAAATTACTGTTTTGAGATTAATAAAGAAAATTTCAATATTGAAAGAAAAATTATCCCGGTTTATTGTAAATCCGTAGCTACACTACTGGAAGAGACGTTTTATTAGAAAAACGAGGGAAAAGACCTTTTAATCTTTTTAAATTTTTCAACGGTAAAGATTGGAAAAGTATATACCCAATAGAAAAATTGTACTTTTGCTAATAACTTTTTCAATTGCTTTGAGTGTTGCTAGTTGTGTGAGAGGAGCTTCTCAAACTGAAATTGATTTTGAAAAAAAAATGTATTTGTTCCACAATGAATGATTTAGACCATAAAAGCTTGCAATATCGACCATAAACAATAGATTACAAATAATTTGACATTTTGAAAGCATGACACGCTTTTTCTGCTATGAAAGTTAGTAATGTAAATGTGTAAATGTGTTTACATACTAATGTATACAATTTCTTTGTAAAAAAAATATTTTATCTATTAATACAAACTAAAAGCATATTAATTGGTGATATTTTTTGGACTATGTGTTGCCTCATTGGGGGTTGGGGGTGGGCGGCGTGGACCTGCGACCACAGTAACTTTCTTGTGGCGTTTTAAAAAAGTATCTTGTATTTTTATAAGTGTTTATTTATAGGTATATCATTTTATGCGGCCTCTTTTATTACTGCTTACATAAATATGGCATTTAATGGTAAACATGTTTCCCACCTTTACTTCGCTTCAATTGCAATTGTTTATTCATATTTATTCATTTATAAAAACCCATCATATGATTGACTTAAACGGTCAGCCGTAAATGACTTCACGCTTTTTTGCCCATTTTTTTTACCCCCTACCCCTCGTCACACGTCATTATAAAAACTTAGACCCGTTTTTCCATATGACGTCACAAAGCTTTTGCCACCACCACCACCACCCATAAAAACCGTATTTTTTTAATTTCAAAATGAGCTTGTTTCAAACTAATTTTTAGTCATTTGAGTATGTCCTTAGTGAAACGCAGCACTCTAATATCGTATCACGCGTGAAGATATGTAAAACGTCATAAAATAAAGTGTCGGTAATCAAATATTTTTAGTTGAACTTTTATTTTAATTTGTGCGTTTTTGATGTGACACAACCTTTATTAAACATTCCCCCTCGTCATAAATGTGGTAATCCCCCAGCCCGGCGCGTGACGTCATTTATGGATGGCCTCTAAAAAGGGCTGCAAATTGGAGACCGCCCCGGGCGGCAAAAGGTCTAGCTACGCCACTGATTGGCTTTGAGAATATTAGTACAAGTCAACAGAAAGACAGCTGATGCAACTGTTTCTAATTAGATTGTCGCTGAAACTTATTCATTTTCTAGATTGGATATTGCAAGGTATGTCTGGACACACGACCTTTCAAATGAGTTGAAATTGTATCTGATTCGTGGTTGTTGAACCCCTGATAAAATGTATGAGTTAAGAGCTGACAGTGAGGGAAACAGAGCTTTTATTATTTAGATATGCATGGTTTTCAAACTATTCACCGTGGATTTTATACGCGAAAATGTTAAAAGGCGCTTTTTGTAATTATTGTGAGTTGTTTCCGCAAAAAGTAAATCGAGAAATTCAGTTGGCATTATCATAAAACCAGGCAAAAAATATAAAGATTTTAACGAAGATTCATGTAGCCACATGCAAAGCACATGAGACAAAGGCTATCATGAAGATGCAACTGCAAGCAATTTTGTTGCATTATTGAAAGGCAAAGCAGTTTCTAAAGATGGGCAGTTAGACTCATCATTTAGAAGACAAATCCAAGAAAATCGCAACTAACTGGGTCCCGTCATTTCTACAATCCTATTTTGCGGCATGAATGATTTAGCACTTCGTGGAAAAGAATTAAATTCATGTAACTTTATGACCTGTTAAATTTTCGTGCAATCTGGAGATGAAGTTCTTGGTAATGATTTGTCAATTGTTTCTTGAAGTGCCAAGTATATCTCGGCAACCATGCCAATCACTATAATCGAAATGGTCTCTCGCGTGAAGACAGTGTTCGTGAAGGAAATAATTCAGTTGCATTTTCTATACTTGCCGACGAGACATTGATTAGATGTAACTTGGTGTTAGATTTGTCAAAGAACAAAATGAAAAACTGATGGAGGAATCCAAGCAATAATTAGCAAAAAATACCCAAAAGCAGCATTTGTACATTGCAGTTCACATAAACTTAACTTTGTCGTGAACGATTTAAATAATGTGAATGCTATACGAAACACAATAGGATAAATTAAATCAATGAAAGTGTTTTCCGAGAAAGTAATCAGTGAAAAAAACTAAATCAAAATGTTCGTTTGCTATGTGAAACTACATGGACATATAAATATAAAAAGTCCGGGCACTCGCTGGAAATCATCAGTCGTATTCCTGATGCCAGATTGGTGTCCCCAGTCGGATTTGCTATTTTTTTTTTTTTGTTCTTGGGCGAGGTGGTCAAAGTGATATTGCGCTGCGGTACTAAGACTCTAAAATAAAAAATTAAAAAATCAATCACGGGTTCGAATCCTGGTGCTGGCACCCCTACGAGTAGATGATGCTCGTTAAAAAAACTTGGCTGGTAGTTCATCTAGGAGAAGGAAACTGCGACTTCAATTCCTCCACTGCCTTGCGGCTATACTTGCCTTGCGGGAAAGGCTAAGGGAGTAAACCCTGACAGAAAATCAGGAAATGGAGCACCTACAGGCGGTCTATACATAAGACGTATGTACATACCGGCAGCTCCTGCGACGCCAATAGCAGCCAAGCTGCATCCTTCCCTTGGTTACACCATTGACGTAGAGAAGGGGGATATGCTGTATGGGCAGCAGCTAATTCTCCATAATACCCGCCCAGGCTTGCATCTCCTCTGGAGAGGACACTCCAGCGTCGCCGCAAGGTGTCGACAAAACACGGGAAGCAGCAGTTTCCGGTTATAAGCCAAAGCTCAATTGACGTAGAGCTAGGCGCCAGGGGCTGCTTCCGACGGTGGGAGAGACTACCAATGTCTCACTGGACAGCTACCGCCCGCTCAAACTGGGCAGCCCCCAGTCAAATAGGCACTATCCCTTCATGGAGATTAGAGTAACACTCAACAAGTGGGCCACTAAGCCCTGCACCAAGAAATACAAAAAAGAAAAATAAGACCCCAGCTCTTCGAATTGCTAGCTGGAACGTGAGGACTATGTGTCCCGGCATCACTGATGTCCTGCTGGCAATAAACGACACATGGAAGACAGGAATAATTGATAGAGAACTTAAAAGGCTAAATATTGACATCGCATGCCTTCAGGAGACCAGGCTCCCAGACAACAGTTCACTCAAAGAGGCCAATTACAATTAGGCTACTACATTTCATGGCCTGTCCTCATGAGCGCTAAACACTGCAGCTAACGCTACAGCTGCCGTAATTCGTGTCGCCATAACAACCGCTTGAGAGTGTAAATGAATATTCGATATTTCGTATACAACTTTTTATATTATATTGCCAAATGCAATTATTTGACATTTTGACTGCCGCAGGTTATTATAATTTTAACAGATTTCCACGGCCGCATTTTCTGGTGTCCACGGCCGCAGTTTGCGCACCCCTGGTCTATAGGATAGAAGAACAAAGAGGAAAGGGGCGTCCACTAAGTACGTCATGCTATTTTGGACCATTTCAAACTCCTCCTACCCCTTGTCACAAGCTGTAATAAACCTTGGACCCCTCAAAGTACGTCACACTTTCGAACAAAAATATTTTTAATCAACCATATAATTCAAATTTAAAATAAAACTCAGTGACGTCACTTATGGCCGGTCACCCCCTACCCCGTCACACTTTCTTACACCCCACCCCCACTTTTGTCCCTAATTGGTAATTTATTTTATTTGGGTGTAAATTTAGAAAATGTTTTGTCCCCCTTATTTCTTCTTTTTTCTTTTTTTTTTATTGGGGGGGGGGTGGTGTCTGGGGGCGACCTCATTAATTTTCTTGTGGCCTTTAAATTACTATCTTGTATTTTTATAAATGTGTATCTATAGATATACCATCTTATGCGGGCTCTTTTATTACTGCTTACATGAATAGGGCATGAAATGGTAAAAAGTTCCACACATTTACATCGTTTCAATTACAATATTTATTCGTGTTAATAAATTTATAAAAACCAACAATGATTGACTTAATCATAAAACATAAAGCAATTTATTCTTACTTGGACATACAACACGCATATAGATCTAGATATAGTGGGATAAAAATACTTTTCTTATTCTAAATACAATAACAAACACAACACAAGCTCTCGTTCTTTCCGTCTGGAATTCGGGCGGGACAAGGGTTGCCTTATCAAACCAGTGGCGTCGCTGGGGGGCACTCCCCCCCCCCCGCGTTGACACCATCAAGGATTGACACCAAAATCAAAAAGTTTAATGTATACCATTTATATTCACAAAAAATAGAGGACACATTTTTCACAAGAAAAAAAATTACGAAATGATGTCACACACCTGGGGGGACGAGGGGAGGTACACATTTTGACGTTACATTAAAACACGCACTTTTTAAATAAATGTTTCACTTCATTATATGATTATCGACACTTCATTTAATGACGTTTTACATGGCTTTACCCGTGATACGATATTTGAGTACAGCCTTACACTAAAAAAAAATATTTAAATGAAAAAAATCGATTTAAAACATGCTCATTTTCAAATAGAAAATACGGGGAAGGGGGGGGGGGGGCTTTGTGACGTCATCTGAAGAAGTCGTCTAAGTTTTTGTAAAGAGTGGGGAGGGGTACGAAATTCGGCCAAAATCGTGTGACGTCATTTATGGAGTAATAATCTTTTTTTAAATTCATAAATTTATGATTTTTTTATAAACAAAGAAATGGCAAACATAAGTATGCAAACATATTTATACATTTACTTAACTAACTTTCATAGTAGAAAATCGTGTATTATGCTATCAAAATTTCAATTATTTGTAATATCCTTTGGAGTAAATGAAGTAGCCTTCACAAGTTTCATTGAGCCACCATTGACGTGCAAGGGATTGTGTGGCAGCTTCGTGCCAACGATAAAAATGATCTATCAAAAATTTCAGATCGATCGAATTTTAAATTTTAATACATTTTTAGTTTCTTTCTTTGTTGTATCTTTATGTAGCTTGTAAATTTTTGTGCTTGAGTGTCGCAGTGCGTATTATATTGAACAACCTTTTTAATATTTTTTATGTCGCACGGTGCTGTGGATATTTTATTGACCCTACCTTTTTAAAAATATATTCCCGATCTGTAAATGTGTATGCTAGTCTGTATCGTGGTGCGCATTATATTAAACATATTTTTATAACAATTTTCCCGTGATCAAATCGAGTTGAAATTTAGCAGGCAGACTGTAGTCGTTCTCTTTTACTATAGATCCTTTATATAATTGACACATAACTAAAATTTTGGATTTTTGGATTGTCGTGCGCTGCGTATTATAGTGAACATTCTTTTAGTGATGTCTCATATATAAAGGTTTTAGAGTAAAAAAAACAAACAAACTTTGTCTTTTTTATTTATTTATTTTATTTTTATTTTTATTTTATTTATTTTTTTTTTTGTTTGATGACTTTTTTCCTGGCACTTGCTATTCTACAACATTAGTGATAATCTTAAGTCCAAGTTGTTGCTTCATTGATAGCTATAATCTATAATGTATTACATTAAGACAGTGTGATTTAGAAAGGTGAATTTGACAATTGAAAATAATGGTGTACTGTTAAATCTCTATTGGAATTTTTACAATCTACCCGGACCTCTGCCATGCTTTTGTCCACACCGTAAACAGTTTCAACAAAAAACTTCGTAACAGTTACAAGATGTCGGCCCACCCCGTGCGTCACTTACCCTTGCCTAAATCACGGCGTTCAACACATCTACATTCACACCCGGCCAACAAGAGATGACTGGAGCCTTGCGCTGTTCACTGCGCACGCACGCATTCTAGACAAGTCAGTTTAAGAAAGAACTCACTGAAGTGGTTTATTTTAATCTCCTCACGATTCAAGCCTGCCCTTAGAGGCTTACAGTTCGTACCGCTGGAAACTAATATGTCAAAGAAAATCACAGAATCTCCTCTATGTCACGAAAAAAATGTTTAAATATATAAATAAGATCTAATGCAGTGGCGGATTTAGCTATAGGGCAGGGGGGCGGGTCGCCCCCCCCCCCCCCGCGCTCCAGTTGGGTCTAAAATGGCGCTCCCCTGAGACGCCCTCATGAACACTAAAAAGGTGTAACCAGAGCAACAAAAAAAAAAGAATGCTAAACACTAAAAAATTAATCAACACTAAACTGCAATACGACAATATTGGCTTGCTAAATATCGTATTTCAAAACTGTAATATCTGGTTTGGTCAGTCAGGAGCGTCGCTAAGTGGAAAAGAATAGAGAAATATTGAAACGAATGATAAACGTGACGTTTTTCTTGATTTTTAGCAAAACAAGGTTTGCTATTCAGAGTACACAGAGAAAATTCTTGCTTTAGACTTTAGTGATGTTAGTTGTAGAAATACTTGAAATATTTGTTAAATCACAAGTTTATTAGCCAACTATGATTCAACTTTGGACAGTCATCTAGAGTTTAAAAGAAAATTGAAATTTATTTAAATCATGATGTGCAGATTGATTCAATTCAATCATTTGCATCTGAATTATCGGCAATAATTGATAATGAAAATTTATTTTCTGTAATTATCGATTAGACGGACCATTGATATATTTGAAATTGATAAGATGTCATTTTACGTTCAGTTTCAAAATCAGGGCATGTTGTGGAACTACATATTACAAAAGCGAGACATTGATATCACAATCTGAGGAGGAAAGGCATATGTTGGCTCATCTGTGATGTCTTAAACTAAGAGTGGCCTTCATATCTTCATACAATGCCATCTATGTTCATTGTTGTAATCATGTTTTGAATTTGGTCACTATCAAAGCAATGTCTGTAAACAGTGATGTATACAGTTGTTTTTGGCACAACTGAAAGGTATTCTTTACCTTTAGTTTACAACGTCTACATACTCATTGAAAAAATCGAAAATCTCAATATGAATCAACAGTAGATACTGTGAAATGACTTTTTGATACAAGATGGGCAAGCCGTATATAAGCCGTAAGCATGTAGTTGATGCAGTTATTGGATCATTCTCTACTATTCTAGCCATTCTAGAAGATATAATTTCAAGGCCATCGACATAACATAAAGGAATTGTCAGAGCAGAAGCAATGGGACTATCTGATTTAATAAGAAAATATTCTTTTGTTTTTTCTGATGCTATTTATACAAAAGTTGGTTGATATTTTCATGTTATCAAAACCACTTGCAGCTCAAGAGTATTGACATTGCAATTGCAAAACGATTGATGTTGGAAGAAATAAGTTTATTGAAATGAGAAGCGATCAAGCTTTTTAAAATTCTGAAAGTGAAAGTAGATGTTTAATAATTTATTAACGAAAATTGTTCCAAACTATTAGATGTTAAAAACAAAACTTAAAGAAACGCGAATTGCAGAAAATAAAAATATGGCAGGGCTAATGATCCAACGAACAGTTTTAAATCGGAAACGTACTTCACTATCTTGGATACACTACTAAAATAGATGATCAATTTAATGACTTTAGAGGCACAGCTATTTTTTCTATTGTATTGATCCATCACAAATGTTGGAAGAAAATACAGATCCTCTTCGAAGTTTATGCAAAATTTACAAACACATTAACCTAGAAGAAGCTTTCTTGAATATTATACCTTTAAAAATGTGCATGCATCACAACGTCCATCATTATCCAGTAGGCGTAGGATACAACTTATAGAGTTTCTACCATTCTTGATTTAAAAAATAAATGGCATCAGGTCTCTCTTGTTTGTCAATATTC
>MUZC01000151.1:20567-62595 GCA_002072015.1 Radix auricularia
CAAAACGGCCCCGACATAACTTTTAATTAAGGAGATTTTTTATGTGCAATTTCTGAGCATTTGGGGGCATATTTTAACAAATGTTATATTTTCTAGCCTATTTGTATGTATATATACTACAAACTAAGATCGGAGATTTTTAAGAAACCATGATGCACGTACAATTAGCACTTATGGCCCGCCGGTTGTGGTCGGACAAATAAAGACGGTTGAGACTGCGTAACATTGTATGCCAATACGTGCCCCAGGGCATGGGGAAAACTATGGGTTTAAAGTCTCACGAGCCCCGTCAGATTTCACTCGCTCCGTCTTATCTCTTCCTTTGTCCAAGGCGCTATGGTATGGGCCTGTCCGTGGACGGAGATCAAACAAGGTAAATATAAAGGTGGTGTGGTACTTTTATGGCCATGACTGGCCGGCCAGACCTGACCAATTACATAGTCGGCATGGCAAAGCATTTTATTACGCTTGGTGTCCCTAAATAAGAAGAACGGCGTGTGTGGTCTTCACTTATTGAAAGATCTTTTACAATACAACATCTATCATTTAGAGAATACCCAAGGTGCGTGACGTAATTTATTGACAGTACCTGAACGTGAATTTTCTTTACTGTCCCCAATTTGCCAAAGACAACTTACATCAACAAAAACAAATTTAAAAAGGAGCAGCAAGTATTTATAATAACATCTCTAAATCTAAAACACTTAAGGGTAGAAGAACGAAGAGTGGAGTTGTAATACTACAACTAACAATGCCATTAAATTTTAATTTGGAAATACAATAAACTAATAACCTTATTCAACCATCATAGACATTCTAAAATTATTTTGCCAATTTTTTTATTTAAAAAAACGCATTTTAAAAAGGGCCCTTACTTCTCTTCTGGAAATTGTATATGAAATGAGTTGAACGAAATTGAAAAAAAATAAAAACTTTAAAATCCTAATAAGAATGGGGCCGTTTTGACCGGGGCCATTTTGACCGGGGCCGTTTTGTCCGGGGCCGATTTGACCGGGGCCGTTTTGTCCGGGGCCGTTTTGACCGGGGCCGTTTTGTCTGGGGCCGTTTTGTCGGGGCCGTTTTGTCCGGGGCCGTTTTGACCGGGGCCGTTTTGTCGGGGCCGTTTTGTCTGGGGCCGTTTTGTCGGTGAACCGTTTCCCACGATTAGGTCTGCCACTGGGTCGTCAAACAAAGCGGCCAGGAATGTCCCCGTTAGGTGCCGCGTCTTTATATCCACGTGCGCGGTAGGGAACTGCCGGACCGTGCCGTCTATTAGTTTCAAGTCAAACTTTTCTGGTGAATAATTGCTTTGAGGTACTAAAGATTTTCTACAACCTATTATACTGCATCCACTATCTCTTAAAACTGATATTTTTTTGTCAAATAATAAGCCCTCACTAAATTGTAATTTGCCTAAATATTTACTGCGAATATTTTCTTTTGCTTCCATGCTGTCTAGTGTAGTTCGTCTACATGGTATAGGCATATTTGCTGCATTGATGCTAAGTTTGCAAGCGTTACAGTGTTGAACGCATTCGTTGTTTACATTTTGTAGTCAGAAATGTCGATCTTGTTTTGTCTGTGGTCTTCCTTGTCTGTGATTGTTGTATTTGTTGTAAAAGCCAAAGGAAAAGGAAAATACAGATCAAATGTATCCCTAACCCATAATTTTTACCCCCAAAAATGGAGATATTTTTTGTGAATTTTGCAGAGCATCCATTGAAAAGTCCTGTTATTTAAAGTTTTAATACATGATCAATTATCTATGTTTTAAATCTGAAAGCCATAACTAGTCATTTTTTTTTTAAAATTTAAACAATCATGTTTTTCACTATAAATCCGTTATATACGAGACATAACTATAAGGATGTTCATTATTATTATAATACGCAGAGCAAAACAATCCGAAAATAAAAAAATCATGTTAAGCCTGGTCCCTTTTTGGACTCAGGACGTGTTAGCGCATTTTCGTATTATGTATCAGTACTTATGTTAGATATCAGCATTATGTAGTTATCAGTAATTGTGTTTAGATTTTAGACATATTTTTATGAATTTTCTTGTGTAATGAATATACCTGAAAAAAAATTATTTACATTTCTTTACATTTTAATTTTTTTTATTTTCTCTTTAATCTAACTACAAGTGGTTTGTGGTCACTGAAATAGGACTCATAAATGAAACATTCTAAATTGTAATAAGCTAATCGCCCAAATACTCCATCAATTGTTGTTTGATAGATCGTGGTTGCCAATCTTGTTGAAAGTAGTTGAATGTTGAAGATTGTTTCGAAAAAGTTTTCAATTTCTGCTCCTGGGCCGCTTAGATCTTGATTGAAGTCACCACAAATGATGACGTAAAACTCTCTAAACTTTTACACATATTCTAATGACGTCAACAAAAAAAACTAATTCTTTTGCACGCTTTCGCACCACTAACCAATAACTTTAACTCTTCAATGCTTGAAAAACGATGTATTCGACTTCCGGAAATGGCGGCCGTTGCCTGCGCCAGTGTTATCTCTCGATTCGCAATGTTTTTTGGTAGTTTTAACGGGGTTTTTTAACGGATCGAGTATCTGAGTGTTGATGCACAAATGGCAGGTCAGGACATACAAAAAACATATATACATCATGGGTCTAGGACTTATGGTTGCTGAGATCTAGGGTGATGACAGACGGACGGACAAAATACGCTAAAAATTCTAGTTATGTCTCGTAAAACGTGTTTAATATAATGCGCACCTATCGTGGATAATTTTTTTTTAAAGTATGTAATGCGCACCTTATTGCGCGACATGAAAGGTTGTTGAACATATTACTATTACGCAGCAACAACACTCTGTAAATCCTTTTATACGAGACATAACTATAAGGATGTTCATTATTATTATAATGCGAAGGACAAAACAATCCGAAAATATTCTAATAATGTCTCGTAAAACGTGTTTAATATAATGCTTACCGATCGTGGATATATTTTTTTAAAATTATTATGAATGTAATGCGCACCTTATTGTACGACATGAAAGATTGTTGAACATATTACGCACCACAACACTCTATCTCAAAAAATTAACATGAAATAAAGAGATAAATCAAATAATTTTAAAATTCAATAATTCAATTACTGTCCATTCGATCGATCTGAAATTTTGATGCATCATTTTTATCATTGGCATAAGTCTGCCTGCAAATTCTGAGCACGCTAGCTTACGAGAAAGTGGGTTAAAAATCGATCTAAAGTTTTTTGGCAATTTCGTTCGGTCGCACGGCCGTTCGGTCGCACGGCTTAAGCATCTCAAGGTAATATAAAGAATTTAAATAGCCTTAAAGTTTTAAAATCCCCCACCCCAAAAAAAAAGGCGGATGTTTATTTGAGTTTCTATGGAAACCAAAGATTTTTTAAATAATGCAATTTACATCTATTGCTATACACTATAAGGTATAAGAATATTTTACTTAAAAATCATTCGGGACGCTAGATACAAAATTTAGAATTTTGACCCACACCTCCCTTTTATTATGATCCGACTTCAGGAAGCCGAGATATCATTATTTCAAATTATTAATTTTTTTTGCATAATTAATGAGGTGTTTTTTGTCATACCTTGCTGGTTTAAATAATTAAATTAAAATACTTATAATGAGTTTATTTTAAAAATAAAGATATTATTGCATTTGGAAATGAATATACTTAGTAAAAACGTGATTTTCAAAATTTCCATTTCTTATCACAAAATTAAGATGTTAGGGGTTTAACTTGCCCTTAAGCGCGCTATTGTATAAAGAAGCGGTGTTAGTGGGTGTGATAGAGTAGCGGTTAGGTAGTTAAGCTTGTAGAGCCACCATAAAACTTTAAAGATTAGGACATACCTAGGAGATTATTATAGATAAACGTTATGTAATTCATGATTGGTGTTTAGTTTGTAGCACTGTCTTAAGTGGTCTAAAGCTGTGGCTATGATACAAAATTAAAAGGAAAAGATGTAAACAAGGTAAGGGTTAGCCTGACCGGACGTAACAAAACATGATACAGCCACAATTCGATGCTGCAGTATACGGCCGCGCACGCTTCACAAGTATTATTTTTTGGGGTAGCTACACTGCACGGATGTGCACAACCGTTTTCGGCTAAGTAAGTGTAGCCATGTAAACTGTGTGTAGTGGTTTAAACACCACTCCAACACCGTGTGTCAAGGAGCGAGAATCACGTGGGGGCGTGGATCAGTCCATGCAAGGTCAGTCCAGGCCCATGGGTATATAGATCGGGTGTGTCTCAGCAGTAGGGAGACAAGCCGCCGGGGGATACAGGTAACTAGGGACAAGTGAGCACAAGGGATACACGAGCTTTAGCGTTGTCCAGTGTTAGTCTGTTGGAGTCAGAGCTGTTACATGTTATGTCAAGACGCATAGAGATGTACATATGTTACGAATGAAGACTCGTGTTAATAAAGATTGCTTTTAGTACAAGGTCTTTGTGTTCAATCTATGTACGCAAGTTGGCGGTGAAGTCCCGATCAGAACCCCTAGACAACGATACCGACAGGGACCGTTCGATAAAC
The DNA here is from genome assembly GCA_002072015.1 of Radix auricularia. Classification (NCBI taxonomy): domain Eukaryota; kingdom Metazoa; phylum Mollusca; class Gastropoda; family Lymnaeidae; genus Radix; species Radix auricularia. The sequence goes on from MUZC01000151.1 coordinate 25,132, forward strand.
GGTTCTCATAGGCAGGTTACCCGTCATATCTTTTGTTTTCATGAGCTTTTCTTTAATTCAGACTTAAGTCTTTCTGTTTTTGTTGATGTTGGTAGAGAAGCATCACGACATTTACTTTCGCCAGTGTCAGCCATCTTTGTTGATGTTACTATCATGGTTTATGCAGGCTTGAGAATAGGTCAGTAGTACGCCTCGGGTACACAAAGATACGCGATCTGTATTGTTATACAAAACACCGTCTACTGCCCACGATTTCTCATTGCCAAAGGTACACATTTTAACTCTTATTGCTTTGGTAGCCTTGAATAAGCGGATTTTATTGTTTAGATGTTTTACAGAGACGTACCTGCCGAAGGTTTGAAAAAGAAATTTCATTTCGCAGCTGTCAACGCTCGGTCTCTTCCCCCATATGAACAGAGAAACAGTTGTGACTATGATAGAGACCTGCTTTTAATCCATGACACCTGTTACTTCGGACAAGTTATGGGGTGCACTAATCTATGAAGGTGATGTGTCCATGTCTGAACATTCGTACATGGTTTTACGTGTGTAATTATGTTTATGAGAATGAGAGTGTCGCGGTCGGCTACCGTCGATGTTATCATGTGAGTGAGCACGAGTCGAGATGAGACGGGCTTTGGGCATCCTTTGTAGATCTTGGGCTGCTTCTGGTGCGCTCAATGCCCGCCTCTGTTTTAGACAACATGGCACACGGTCGTGTTATGTATTGTTGTCCCTTGGGCATCCCCAAGTCAAAAAAAGTTTACTTTAAAATATTGATTGCTTGGATCCTTAAAGAGGCAGAGCGAAACAGCACCCATCACAAAAGAACTTCGCGCGGTGCAAAACAATGAGAGACCTACCTAACTGGCAGAGAAGAGAAGGCTATAGAAGTTGGGATTGGATTATACATTGTATAGAGTGAGAGGAGTGTGCATGAGTGCTAGTATGATTTCTAATAAATACTAAAGTCCAGATGTATCTGGCGATAATTGACATTATTTATGTGGTGGTGGACGAGAGAGTGAGATTGACTTGATGCGCAGATATTCCTCAATTTAAAATAATACACATCGCAAGTCAACCTCATTATCATCCATTAACCGATTTTCACCAAACTCATGTAGCGACAAGAAAAGAGCATGCAGGCCCCTCGGGCCATAGGGTCGTTCACCATGGACACTGGGCAGCTGTAGTGTCCGGCAGCTCACTTAGCAGTCCTCTTTAGGAACGAATTACTCACCTCCATTGCCGAAATACGAAGAAGAAGCCGAGGATAATTCCTCTTACTCTGGGCATATGGAATGTACGACTAAGATGAAATTGAGCCAAAGACTCCATTACCAAGTAACAATATTTTCAGCATCCCGGCGGACATCGAAGTCCTTCAATATGACCGGCGCTCGAGGTATGTTTTTAAGATTTTTTCCCTCTGATCCCGTTTTATTGTGAGGCATTTGTAACCATCACGTGAATGGTTCTGAAAAAGTAACTCAACAGCCGCTGATTGAGAAAAGTTAAAGAATCTATTGAATTTACTTTTGCTGTTTATGCGAATTATATTAATAATTTTTTTTAAAGTCTAAAGTTCATCTTAATGAACGATATCATGCGCGGCCCGCAACCTTACATGATTTAATTTTTGGCTGCTGAACAATTGAGTCTGACACTCCAAAATGGCCTGGGTTGCTGGTCCTTTGAGGTGACATGGCGGGCAGCCATTCCACAGTGACTCACGGGACAGGTGATGAATTTATAATTAAAATATTCATTTAAGTACTAGAATATTTGCATTGATTATGATACATAGAAATACTAGCAGGATTAGTTAATAACCCAATTAAAAAACAACATTTGCTGAATAACCACTATTTTCAACTTTTGATTGAAATAATTAAGCGTGACACACGGGACACAAAATAAACACGCACTTAAGGGTAAGCAGCTTAGTTATTATTTCCATTCTAATCTATTGCTTACTTAGTGTATATAATAGTCATATAAAATTTACATTCTGCCAACTCTAATAAATATGGTGATTGATTTCAAACCGTGACTCATGGACACAAAATGTGACTCAGAGTCAGGCCACACGTCAAATGCTCGCAAACATTTTAAATTGTGACATTTCTAGGGGCTCAGTCCGGGATTACACGGAATACATAGACACTACTGAAACAACGAGAATGCCAGTCAATACTCTGGAGGAGATATTAGCACTGGTGGATGCCCTTCAACTGAGAGGTGAAGAAAGGGAGAGAGTTTTGGTGTGTTCGTTGTTGTTGCAAGTAGGAAACTCCATTAAAGTTTGTTGTCTTTACAGCGGTGACTTTGTTTCTGTGTAACGGTATTGTGTATGAATACACTACCTCCATGTCACATGGTAAATTATTACAAATTACAGTTCAAAGTTCATCAATAGAGAATTGTTTATATTGACAACGATGATAAAATTTCTCGTAATCAACCAATATTTCAACATATTGTTATTTTTTAAAAACATGGAAAGTCTACAACAATACCACTAATTACTAAGTAAACCTGCATTTTAAACATTTTGTAAAAAATATATATATATATATATATAAATTAAGATTTACAAGAGGATTTTTAAAAATAAAACTAAAACGAATAAAATATGGTTAAATAAATTTAAAGTAAAGAGTTAAATTGTAAGTTAAATATTAGATTGAAATGAAAGAGAATGTGTAGCAAAAGTATGAATATAATTTATGATTAGATTTTAAAACTACATTAATCTGAATCATTATCGTGGGAAAATACATTGAAAAGATTCACTGCTTAAATATGCATTTTATATATTATAGTGGCTATGAAGTCTTATAAATTCATATCTATACAGAAGCTCCTCCAATGCAGAAGATATTGCTTCAACAAACGAATGAGCTGTTGCCAAGTGATGCAGCGTTCACAGGCCACGGCTATGAGGGTTCCACGCATTACCCAACCGCCTAACTACTGTTAGCTACCCATTCGGAGCTAGGTGACTCAGGAACACATTGCTTTTTTTTTTTAAAATTGTAAAAATTATCTGATATGCTTTAATGAGTTCCTTTATTGGCATTAATTTCAGCTGTGAATTATCTGATAGTACTGAAAGTTTCATAGCAAAAGCTTTAATAGTTTTAAAGTTATGCATTTAAATGTAAATTGTCGGCAGAGTTCGATTTGCGATCATTGCTTTTTTTTTTTTAAATTGTAAAAATTATATAATGTGCTTTTAATGTGTTCCTTTATTGACTTTACTTTCAGCTGTGAATTATCTGATAGTACTGAAAGTTTCATAGCAAAAGCTTTGATAGTTATAAAGTTATACATTTAAATGTAAATTGTCGGCAGAGTTTGATTTGCGATCTCAGCTTTTTAAAAATAATTTCCATAAAATTATCTGATCTACATTTAATGTATTTTTTATTAGCATTAATTTCAGCTGTAAATTATCTGTTTGTACTGAAAATTCTACTGTTATTGCATTGTTGGTTTGAAAGTTATGCTGTATCGTAGTAAAACAGAATTTATTGACTTTGTCGCTAATGAGACCCTTGTACTTATATAGTCATGTTTAATAAAATATATTTAATTATTGTCTAAGTATGGGTAATTAATAAATCCCCCAAATAGCATGATTCTATCTTCATTAATTAATAAGATATGAACAAAATAGCGGGGGAAGAGCTAAAATTGGATCACAGTTTTTTAGAGTAAATTACAAAGGTAAATAAGGAGGAAAAATAATTCACTAAAAAAATCGTAACTTTTCTCCTATAAGAGATAGAAGAATGACTTAGGTGTCATTGGAAAGCTGAAAGCAAGCTCTTTTCAATGATATGCTATATGTTTATGTAGGTTTAATTTGAAATTTTGAGCTGGAGTGCCTTGTAGTAGTAGGATCAATCACTAAATCAGAGTATCTGTCCGATTCAAATTTTGTCCTTTAAAGTGAAGACGTCGCGTAGGTATTATTAGATTTGAAAGACTATTTCGTATGCTGAGGAAATGTTTTCTTTGTAAATATTCCAGTTTGATCTGTGTTTCATCTACTCCCACTCAGTAGAGCTGATGTATAATAATTAGACTCGGATAGAGGAAAGTGGCAGCCATTAAAATTATGATCAGCTGCAAAGTCACGTGATTTTTGTTTACCCCTTTAAAATCTGCATTCGCTATTACAATAGTGCATTCTGATTGACGGAGCCACGATTGCATCGAGCATATTGATTGTACGTGTGGTCTGACTCTCACGGGACACAATCATACAAATCCAAAAAACATCATAAATTACTCATAAATTACAAGCACTTCAAAACAGCATCATCTATAGAAGACTACCAATTATTATTTAGAACCATGTGTAATGAAAAATACATTTTTAAGGTATAATTGTTGGTAGGTTGTGTATTAATGACTGTAAATAAAGAGGAACTGTATATGGGATTTGTCTTAATAACTATGATATGATAATTTTGGGGGTTGAATTTTGGAGTGCATGTGATATCATGCCATTATTTTGATACCTGTTGGGGTATTTTTGAAGTTCATGACCAGTGTTATTAGCTATTATATGAGGTGATTGTGATGGCGTTCAAATTTGTTTTGATGATGTAAGAAATTTTGTTCCTGGAGACCTCGTGACGATTTTTTTAAAAAGGAGATGTAATAATGATAATACATTCTTATGAGTTTCCATGAGATTTATTACGCTGAAATATATAGTTTATAAGAATTATGATTATGATGATTGCACTGTCCCGATGATTTCGCTATTATGATTACGAAGATGTTTTGAGAATTTTGTTGATGATTGATGTTTATATTGATGATTATTATTATCAATGCTTATGTGTAAGATAAAGATTTATATAGGTGGGTATGGATGGATAGGAGATCTCCATAACACACGCGTCCCGTGCACTATGGGGACATTAAATATTGTAGAAGATCTGTACCAGGGTTCTAGTTCCTTTTATCAACTGCTCTCATTCAAGCACTAACACCAACAAGCCATTTAGCTAGACAGTCGTTTATTAGATGAACACTTCTCATCTGGCCGTCACTATGTTCTTCGTTTCCCGTCTCTCCGACCAGACTCTTACTCGACGCCCTCGCCTCGACTCGTTGGCTCCCTTTTGGTCTAGCACATTGCGGCTCCCCTGGCTTAGTGTACCTCTGAATCTAAGTCCCTGCCCTAATATTGCTAGCCACCGGTATGTGCGTGATACGTGAGACGCCCACCTCATTAAAGCCCTTAAAACGAAACACCATTCAAAGTTTCCCCAAGTTCACATAAACTACATTTGGCATCTCCCTGGACTATGGTCAGTTTGACAGCACTAAAATCTTTGCTCTGGTCACTGACGATTGTTCGTAACCTAACACCCTCACATTCCGTCGCCCTCTTGCGCGGAGAATGGTCTGGTAAATTAAGGGGGGGGGGCAGAACGGGGTCATAAAATTTGCTGGGGTGCACCTTTACCCAAGCGTTTCTCCACAATATACATGTGGAGTCCCACTATGGGGACTATAAAGATACATGGGGAGTCCCACCATGGTGACTGTAAAGATACATGGGGAGTCCCACTGTGGGGACTATAAAGATGCATAGGAGGATAATTATTATATGAGCAAGAAGGACTCCGTAAAAGGTCCCATGATGGGGACAATAGAAGTTTAGAGAGTTTTGTGTACACGGTTGTTGTGGCAAGGAGGAACGCCATTGAAGTTGTTGTTTTCTCGCAGTGTCGTTGTTTCTTGTGTAAAGGTTATTGTATGAATCTTGGAACAAACGGTCCTGATATAAGTATTAGGACGCTTGTGACATTTCTATTGTTGTGAGCTAGAGATAGGTCGTGTTTGTAATGGAGGAAATTTCGACATGTTGTTAATAAAATTATAGATGTTAAAGAGTGTTGGTGTTATACCTTGAGTTGACCTGTCCGTGGTCATAACAGATAACCCAGACAAGGACGTAACATTAAGACAAAAAGTCAATTTTACATTTTTTTTAAATTATAAAAAATTAACCAAATGAGTTAGAAATATAAAATACCATCATGTCAAAGACAATTCAAGGTTCTTTATCTGCAAATTAACTATCAGATGATAAAGTAAAGCTAAAATAAACTATATTTTTTTAAACTGTATATGGTCACAAAAATTCTTATTGCCCGTGACTCACCAGGGGCTAGAAGCACGTCCAGGTGATCAGTAGCTTGAAAGATGTGAAATGCCTCGGGCCGCAACTGGGTGACTTTCATTGACTCTTTGGATTTCACCGCCCCTAAGTTTGTTTTTTTTATGTTCGTTTAAATTGTGTATGTATGTCCGTTAAAAAAAGGCTCTTTGCCGAAACGTTCGCTGTTTTCTGTTTTGTAACGTCCTGTTAGGATAACCCTTACTCTGTTTACGTCTTCTTCAATTACAATAATAAATCGACCAATCGAACCCTAATTAAATGAATACTAAACCACACAGCATAAAGGAACTGAAAACCAAAGTGCTGCCTCTTTGCCCACTACGTGTAGGTGAAATTAACATCTGTGTAATTCTTTTTGGACAAGAGTTTTTTTCATCGATAAGCGGAAACATATTCCATCCAGATATAAAAGTAAGGAACAAAACCTCAACTATATTTTAAACACACAGCTGTATTATATTATTATATATTTTATTAGGAAATTAAATAATGAATGCTTATTCCGTGTGAAATTGTTGAATTCATTTATCGCTGTTCAGCAATATTTCATAGATAACTAGAGTACCTAACCGTTTCTATTTAACTATTGGTAAACGATACTATACAAGATATCCATCAGTTAAATGGTTTGATTACAAATTAGTTTAATATAAATTATTTCAAAATAGTAATGTATAAAACCACATGTGTTAACCTAGTTGGTTGCTATTATATTGCGTTTTAAATGAATATTTTAGATCCCATTTTCGCATCTTGCTGTGAAGGCTTGGATATCAAAGGGGGACCTATGACAATTTTAACAAGGTGAAACGACCCAAGTTTCTACTCTATATCTCAGATCTGGTTCCTGGTTACCCGGCGAGTCTAGCAAGGAACATCCTAACTCGACCCGGCACAAGAAGGGATTGTTTTTATTGAGGACCCCTTTATATATTCAAAACTTGCCGCCGGACCCCCAAGTGAAAAAAATAATGCATACATGCGTAGTACAAAAATGACCCAGACGAACGTGATTAGAGTTTTCATGAGTATATGTATGTATGTCTGACTCAATGTCTGTGACTTGCAACCACTTATCGGTTTTGTGAGTGCGTATGAGTGAAAGTGAGTGAGTGATATGATGTTCATAGCGGCATTAAATTCGTGCTCTACAAAATGGGAAGACGGGATTTCAGTAGTCAACTTCTGTAAAACAACCCTAAATGCAGGATATAAAATTGGGATCTGTTTTGGTTAATAAAATTTGTGGGATCCTTGTTCATAAATCAATAAGCTGCTCCTGTATTAATATTTATTCAACTAAGTTTAGGATCTGTGAGTTTGTCAACACGCAAAGGGTTCTACGCACTGTCGGTGATATTTAAGTGAAGAATATCTTCAATTCTTTGGTTCAGACTGCATGAAGGGCTATTAAGTGTTAATAGTAATCAAGGTATTTTTCCCCTGCTTCTAGCCCAGCAGTCAATGCCTGTCTCCAACTGCACCTGTCCCCAGCGAGTTCCTCCCAGCTATTTATGTCAATGCCAATAGCTTTGAGGTCTCTCTTACACACATCTTTGTAACGGAGGGGAGGCCGGCCTGTGGATCTCTTTCCTTTGGCCAGCTCAGAATAGAGGATGTCCTTTAGGATTCTGCCATCCTCCAATCTGCGCACATGTCCCAACCACCTAGCTGACGCTGACGAAGGAGAGTTGTCATGCTTTGGATTTTCGCCAGTTGTAGCACTTCGTTGTTGTGACATGGTCCTGCCAGGTAATTCCCAGGATGCGCCGGATACAGCGCATGTGGAAAGCACTCAATCTCCTTTCTTGTCTGGAGTATAGGAAAAACACCTGCAACAGGTCGCAGACGAAATTCGACTAAAGAGGAAAAGCAGAACAATCCAGCCAACCACCAGCACTACCTTTCAGTGTGAGAAGTGCAGCAAAGGCTGCCTTTCGCGAGTGGGCTTGTACAGCCACAGCAGAAACTGCAAGATCACGTGCATAAATCCTACAGGAGCACAGAATATTCCGTCGTCTTACGAGACATAAGGAAGCCAAAACTAGTAATCAAGGGAGTCGAAAAATTTGGAATCAGAAAATTTAATTTCCTCTTCCCAAAACTGAAGTTTTGCAACAATCGCAGATATTTTGCTTTTAGTTTGATTCATTGTATTGGTTACATTTATGTTCAAATGAGTTTTGTCAAATAAATCATTCATAAATGGATATGCAATATTTTGGTTAATTTGTGTAAGAAATCAGTGTCTTTGCTTCATGGAATTTCAACATTGAATCAAAGACAATATAGCATCGATTTAAGTATGTACCTTTTGATCATCAATGTACTTATGTGTAAATAAGTAAACGATTATAGTCTTCATCATTATCCACACAATGTTGAGCAAATAATTTCTCCTTAAAGACATTCCTATTGATTTTTTTTACTTTTTTAATGACATAATAAAGTGATCCATGCAAACTTATGACGATTTTTTGCGACTAAATAATGTCGATTAATGTCACAATTTACTGAAACACATTCGCTACAGTTTGTTTTAAACATGCCATAAAGTCAAGAGTAGACCTTTAACTTCAGAAAATCATTTTAATTTGGTAAATAACGTTTCACCTTCAGTATAATATGTTTAAAACATTTAGCCATCAACAAACATAATTTGCAATGTGTGTCTCGTCTGTCAGTCCCGTCCGAACGATACTAATTTTGAGAAAGCATTAAAAAAAACTCTTTTCGAACGTCCGCATAAAATCGTTAAATTTTGAAATAAATGAATGTAATAAAAATAAATGAATTAAATGAAAATTCTGTGTTATATTATTTTTTTTAAATTCTTATGTGTATTTTATTTTTAAAAATTCATAGATTGCAGCTGAAATATATTTATTTTAAAAACTTCCGTCATTTTTGACGGGTGATACGTTAGTAATTCAAATATTTGACAACACTGTGTTGTCTGAATTTTTTCTTTTGCTCACTCATTTTCATATCTGTTGTAACAAACCACTGTAAATGATTATCATTTTTTTTAATAGAATACTGCAGTAAAGTCCTTTTGAATAAATTATTTGATGATGTGGTTAAATTTTGATACATATAATTTCCCGACACATCGAAAATTAACCAACTCATGTTAATTTTTTAAAAATTTTCTTACCTACTTAAAGGAATTCCACATTTTTTACACATCAAATTTGAACTTTCAATAAATCAAATAATTTGATTGGTTATAGCTAAGGAAATTACCTTAGTTTGACTTTCTTTGCTAGGTAAAACAACATTGTATTCCATTACTGATAACACATAATATCGTTATATTAGTAGAAAAAGCATTCAGATACTATTTTATTAATTGTTACCTGTTTCAATTTTACATAATTAAAAAAATGAATCAAAATTTTATTGTTTAATATTAAACATTGCGCAGACCCTTGTTCAGGGACCCCCAAATCAATTAAAACTTTCCACGGACCCCCTGAACGGTCCCAGGGACCCCTGGGGGTCAGTAGGGACCACTTTGGGAACCACTGATCTAGACTGTCAGATTAACATTGCGGTGGTTGTTTTATCCATCAACATTTAGCTGCATACACTCCGGTACACAGCTGAAGCTAATTCGCCAAGTCACTGTGAGAATCGAAGCCAGTGGGTTTCCGGGTTTGTTTGTTTTTTACGTTCGTGCCAGACCATTTTCTTAGTTTGATAATTTTTTTAAGGGTGATTTTAAACCATCGTAAAATTTTTAATAATTGTCTAAAGCAACATTGGTGTATCTTATATCAAAAAAGGAAATTAAATAGAGAATGCAATTATGTAGAAGCAAATAAATTATTATCAAACGAAAAATAATTTTCATTAAAAGATTTTGTGATCAATTTTTGGGTGTTAAATTTTCTTTGTTAAAAATCTGAACTTACAAAACTAAAAGAAATTCTGCATAGCTGTAATCATTTTCTCCTTTAAAACCCTTTCGCCCTTAGAGGAATACTGAGACACACACAGGCTTTCCTTGACAAAAGGGGCATAACTCCGCTAAATTTACAACATACATTTTTTTAAAATTCACCAAAAATAAACTATGAAAGCAATTAAATTCAAAATTTGGTAAATAAAAGAAAAATGGACAGTGTTAAATACATTGTAAAATTTATTTAATAAAAACGTACCATAGGAAAAATAAAAAATGTTTATATTTCACTTGATGAACTTGATGTGCTTGCGCCAGTAGATGTCATTTCCAAGTGGAATTTTGCAAAACAATCTCATTTGCAAAGAGTCTAATTTGGCACAAATTGCAGCCATACACTGTCTCATGAGCCCTCTTTCTCTTGCCAAATTGTCTATTTACTGAACAAAAATGGCAAGCACGTTTATTGCCGACCATTCTGATTAGTCGATGCTCGAGCAAATCAGCAGTCCCTACTCCTTGAGAAGATGGTTGACTTGCTGATTTTCTTTTCCTGCTAATGTTGCCTTTCAATAAAGATGAGCTAAGGCTCAATCTATACTCCTTGTGAGTCATCATTTTGGATCTTGGATGGGGTCTGTGGGAATTTGAGTAACGGATCCAGCTATTCACTATGGCTATCTGCAGGAGAAATCTGAAAATGTATCTCCACCATTTAACAGACTTTCTTCATACAGGATAGTAAGAGCACAGCTGATCCAATTTGTCCACACCCCCCATGGATTTATTATATGTATCAACCACAGTGGGTATGGTTATTTCGAACCGACCACCCGGAGCACGACGTGAAACTGTGGAAGTTCTAGGAGCAGTGTTAGTACTCAGCAGAGTAACACATCTTTTGTCTTTCCATGCTGTGGCAACCAGATTTCCATTCTGCCGGACATGGAATTCTCCTTTCTTCATCTTCTTTAGTTTTGCAGCCTTTAGATCTTCTGGCCCACCTTTTCTGTTAGGCCTTATTGTAGAACAACAATATGTGTCCGTAGCCAAAAGATCCTGCGCTAGCTGTATTGATGAGAAATAATTGTCGAAGAAGTGATGATGTTTGCCTAAAAATCTTTCCCCCAGCTTTGAAACAACTTAATAACCACTACCATGAGGCATGTTATCTTTTACTTTTCCAGTATATATGTTGAAATCAAGGAGGTACCCTGTTGATGCATCAGCAACACAACAAACCTTGATACCCCAGGGGTTGGGTTTCCCTTTTATATACTGCTTGAAAGCTAACCTTCCACTGAAAGCTATCATTGCCTCATCAAAACTAATATTTTTTCCTGCTAAAAAACAGGAGGCTGAATTAGCTTTAATAAGGTCTATGAGTGGCCTCACTTTATGTAGGGGATCATAGCCTTCTTGACCTTTGGGTGGATTTAGAGATGTGTCGCTCAGATGAAGATACTGCGACAGCTTCTCGTATCGGGATTTACTCATACATGAAGCCACCCCGTTGACATGGAGGCGATCAACAGTAGACCAATAATCAGAGTATTCTGGCAAGCTATGAATGCCCATGATTATAAATATGTGAAATAAGAGTTGTATTTCACACACAGTTTCTGGCCTCCACAATTTATCAACTTTGGCAGTCCTTTGTTGACATTGTTCAGCATACAGGATTAGTTTGGTCTACTAAAAGAGAATAAAAGTCTTCAGGTAGTATGAGACTAAAATAATCAAATGACTCTGCATCAGGCTCTAATTCATGGTTAGGACCACTATCTGTAGTAAAAAATCCCTGACAACAACATCTGTGAAGTTATTCCACTGGTCTAAATTTCCTCGGTTTACATCACTAGGCTCGTTATCACTATCATCAGAACCAATATCGGAGTCATTGTCACTATGACTATGACTAAGGTCAAACTGTTCGATTGGAATGTCAACATCACTTTCCCCATCATCATGTTCACTATTTTCCCCTATATCATACGTATCTCCATCATAATCGTACCCTGTTGCATCTCGAAACATTCTCAAAACATCATCCATTTTAGGAAAAAAAAACTCACAAAAATGCACTACAATTAAAAAACTGTAAAAAACACAAAACTCGACCAAAAACTATGACACAAAAACCAAAAGGAAGTGAATTCATAGCTCTTCAACGTAAAAGTTAAAGATAGAATAAATTAGCTACATAAAAAGTCGGATCGGCTTTGCAACGAAACAACCAAAAATCGGCGACGCGCGGCGACTGTAAGGGTCTACCGATAGTAGCGACGCGCGGCGACTCCAAGATCCATTTATGAAATAAATGCTTTTTAAATTTTGAAAATATGTATTTTATCATGAAAGTGAGGTCTCTTATTCTCGTCCTCACACGGTTCTTTTTAAAGTTCATAACTGAAAATGTATACTCAGACAAATATTTGGACCAAACTAGCAAATGTTCGAATCTTTTTTAATCTCTCTTTATCCAGCTGACTGTAAAAGTCAATGAAAGAAGGCTCTTTTTATCTGCTGCGACATTCAGCATCAATTTGCAGCTGAATGAGTTCCAGCTGCAGATTGCCAGGAGTATTTTCAGGGTCAACGGAGAAAGGTGAAGACCAAAAATGTCACCATGAGCTACCGCCCCGGGTGACACCAACCCTTGCGACGCCCCTAGCAACGATTTTGGTTATTTTTTCTTTAAAGCCGTAAAAAAACAATTTTCCGACTATAAACTCGTTACATATACGAGACATAAATATACGGATTTTCATTATAATACGCAGGGCAAAACAATCCGAGAATACAAAATTCGAGTAATGTCTCGTAAACCATTTTTAATATTTTGCCCACCTATCGTGAATATATTCTTAAAAAGTATTGTCAATATAATGCGCACCTTATTCATCGTAATCATCATTTGTCCTTTAGTTCCTTGTGGAACACAGGGCCTCTGTCAAAGCTCGCCACTGTGCACGGTCCCTTGTCAGTCGTTTCAATTCTTTCCGGCTCGTTCCAGTTCTTCCAGCCTCATCTAACATGCTCCGTCTCCATATATAAATATAACGTGCATCTTATTGCGCGACAGGAAAGGTTGTTCAATGTAATACGCACCACGACACTCTAGCACAAAAATTATCATGATACATAGAGATAAATAAAATAATATAAAAATTCCATTATTTAATTAGACCTTCAGTAGGTTCGATCGATCTGAAATTTTGAAACATTTTTGTCATCGACATGAGCCTGCCTGCAAAATTTCAGCTCGCTAGCTTACGAGAAAGTGAGTTAAAAATCGATCCAAAGATTTTTCGGCAAGCAAAGGCTCAAGCAGACACCATAATTTAATATAAAGGATTTAAAAATTAATCATTTAAAGAAACAAATGATTGATCTTTAAAAAATAATTATACCAGAAACCTACAAGGAAGTGTGCAAAAAAGTCCAAGCTTCATAGCACACGAATAAATCAATTAATAATTTAAAAGCTAAAAAAAAGAAGAAAATACTATATTAAGGGAAACTGCTTGTGGTGAAATATGTGTTATGTGGCTGTTGTCTAGGGTATTATTATTATTTTACACACACAAGGATATACTTCAGTGATCTCCTTAAATGATAAGACAAAGAACCATTGTATAATACAAATTATAAACTTTAATTTACAATATATACACCTACAATGACGAAACTACTGGGTAGATAACAAAGTGCCCTTATATTAAGCTATTTAAAGCAAATAGGCTAGCTAGGTGTCATCATAACGGCCTGCCTTATGCCGATGTTTCTTTAAAATTTATACTTAAATTTTGTGTGTGTGTAGTCCCTGGTCACTGGGTCTTGCGTGTGACACGGGTGGTCTTGCTATCGTGCTGCGCTGTGCTGTATGACGTCAGCCTTCTAGGTTAGCTCCTCCCACTTGCGCCGAGGTCCACGGTGGCAGTGTATCACGAGCCGCGACCTTCTTCCGTCTCCAGGCGACGTGACGTCAGCGCTCTCCGATTGGTTCCTCCTCTTGTGTTGACAAACGATAAAGCGGTCAGCTGATTTTGTAAACAATGCGTAGAAATGCGATTTCGATCTGGGCAGATCGTACACGCTGGAACTAGAAGGGTTTTCACTTCTATCCACGTGCTTTTAAATGATATTCTTCGTCCGTTGTGACGGCTTCAGCTATACGGTGTGATTATACCGTGATTAGCCGGATGGTTGAATTCTTCGCCCGTAGTGGACGGCTTCAGCTATACGGTGTAATTATACCGTGATTAGCTGGGTGGTTGAAGAGCACAGGGCTCTGTGGCGATTGTGCGTGTTCGGCCTAATTTACGGAGATTCATGTAATTAGGTCCGATGTTAGCACTAGGAGATCTGCTAGTGTCCTTGGCTGACACGGACGCAGGTAGCTGTCGCGTGGCAAGGGTAGCAATCCTTCTTACAGCAATCCTACAGCTATGAGGGGGGACGGTGGTCCGGCTGCCTCACGTGTGTAGTATCTCTGGTCGGCTCCCTAGAATTCAGACGTAGCTAAACTCGGGCGTACCAGGAACCAGTTAGACTGGTGGATTGCCGGCTTTTCCTTGATATAATTCTGCGAGTAGTCTGACGATCGCCTCCGGGGTTGGGCAGTGAAAAGGATGAATGTTGCTTGTGCACGGCTTATATTTTGATGGTCACGTGACTTCCATTATTCGTGATTGGTTGCATCAAAATATGACCAATGGTATGAAGACTTCCTTTATTCAGCCCCGTAACAGAAAATAGGCCCGCACATCTGTCAGTTTTCTAGATGGCTAGTTACCCCCCCTTCTCTCTGGGTGGTTCAGTTGCTAGGGGTTACTGAGGCTGATGAGTCCGCACAAATCTCATCACACTGCTCCAAAATGAGTGATTATTTTACTTTTTTCTTGCCATTCTCATGTACTCAAGCTATATTTCTCAATATCGTGTAAAATTGATTGCGGTATTAAATTTTTAACGTCTATTAAAAAAGAAATAACATTTGGGGCCTCTTGCCCCGAGGGTATGAACATTCTGAGTCCTGTGCCCTATAGTAATTAAATATAGACTTTGAGTTTTATGTACTAAGATTAGAGAGATCCAATAGTTTTCTCAGTCACTTACGCTTACACTAATTTTAATACAGCTAGTATAAGAAAAAAATGACGTTTAGGGACCCTATGCCCATTCGGTGCAAGTTGTCAATTTATAAAACCTATTCATTTTAATTTAGTTTCATCATGGATTATTCCATAAGATCGTTTAGATTTGAATAGGGAAAATATCTGGAACATAAACGAATAAAGAAATGTTGGGCCCACGCCCCTGAAGACATTGAAATTAGAAGTTCAGTGCCCTATAGTATACTAATATGGGCTACCAAGTTTTTGAGTGCCAATTTTGGTTAAGATCCATTTATTTACACAGTAGCTAACGCATAAACTTATTTTTATACAGCTCATATAAGCAAAAAAAATAATAAAGTATGGGGCTCAGGGCACATTCAGTGCAAGATGTAAAAATTTGTTTTTTCAATCTGCATAAGAATGGATATATTTGTAATTATTAGTCAAGATCGTTAATAATTGAATGGGGAGTAAAATCTTAAACATTTAAGAAAACATGCATTTTGCGATCAAGTATTTATATGCAAAGTTTGGCTAAGATCCATCAAATTACTTCGTAACTAAAACAATAATTTTATATTGCTCACTTTTAGAAAAATTGACATCTTCGGCCCCCAGCGCCCCATGAGTGGTAAAAGAAAAAAATGTTGCTAGTTACCTTCCCAGGAGCGGCACGAGTTCAAAATATCGACTGTCAAAACAGCGACCGTCATAATAGCGACTTCCAAATAGCGACCGTATCAAAACAACTTGTGTCATAACAGCGACATCACCGTATAGCTATTATTGTCCAATAGTTCACCAAACACGGCGGTTCCAACCCTTTTTGACACATATACCCCTTTCATAGTCTAAACTTACCCACGAACCCCAGTGAAAAAAAACTACATAAATGCATAGTACAAAATAAAAGCTAAAATAATAGCAACTATTTGATGAAGTAATCTTTGAAATTATAAATCTCTAGTAAAATAAAACAATTAATGACTTGGATTAACTTATGCTACATACAGACGCACTCATTCATATACAAACAGCTGCTCAGTAAAATAATATTATATCAACAAAGAATTAAAAATAACATTTAAAACAGAATAGAAAAGATCAAGGTTACTGAAATGTATCTCTAAATTGTGTGCAGCCAAACAATGGAATTCTCTTCCATTACACATCCGTAGCATTTCAACTGCTAAGTCATTTAAGACTACACTTAAGACACATATTTTTAAAATTTATTTTCAAAAATAATAAAACCACATGTCTGTAATTGATTAGTAGCTGATGTATTGAGTATACCGTATTGTCATTTATGTAGTTAATATGCTATGAATGTTTCTTTTTATTTATATATGTATTTTTGTTTCCATGTAAAGCGCTGTGAGCCTGGCTCCTTGCTGGGATACAGCGCTATATAAATCATCATTTTATTATTATTATTATTATTATTATGGTAGAAGATCATTCTGATCTCGGTGTCGCTGTACATTAGTGATTCGTGTGTTCACTGCCACGTATTTTTTTCATGATCTGAGCCAGGTCTCTGCCTTGTAGCTGCTGCTACCTCATAGTGTTGCATTCATCATTATTCAAATTCATGAATTCGCACTTAATGTTGACTGGTTTTCAGTGTATATATTTTTAGTGGTAAATTTAACTTTGAAAATAATTATAGCATGCCATTTAAAATTTTTAATAAATAATATTATTAAACTATATTATTTTTATTATTTTAAAAATTAGAAAAAAAAAACTACTACAATTTTACTGGGTAAAAAGAAAAGGGGCGAAACATCTAGGTAATCAAAAAGTCCTGTAGTCGCACTGTCTCTTGCTTAATAAGCAGCCACACGCCACCTCTGCCCCTACCACCGCACCCCCACCCCTCAATAAATCGACTGCATCTATAATTGCTAATCTATAACAAGTTTTTCTGCAAAAATATTTATATAGCAGTTATAATTTTTTTTTTACTGAATATTTTTTTAAAATTGTATACACTTTTTTACAACACCAACATTTTTGTTAAGATCCATTTATTTACACAGTAGTTGAGTGTATTTAATTGTGAATTGCACCCTCTATACACAAAATCTACATGGCTTATCATGTCATCCTTTCCTTGATTTTATAAACTCCATTGTAGGCTAGGCACAGTAAGTTTTTCAAACATTATCACAAGCGAAAGAAAAAAATCTTCCACTTTTTGGTAAAAAGTGCCACGAATAAACAACTTGAAATATGCCACAGCATCATCGGGCATATTATGAGAAGGGCCCAATTGTTAAATGAATGGTAAAATTAAAATAGTTACTTCAGAAAATTACTAGACCATTTGTTGTCAATCTGATGGTCTGTAAAAGTTGAAGATCCACTTCCATCGATGTCACTATTAGCGTCTTCCTCACTATCACTCACTAGTGTCATTTAAATTTAAATCAATATCAGACTCATCATCGCTGCTATAATCAGCGGACTTACTAAATGAAAAAGCCCTGTCACGGATGACCAATTTTCCATTGTAAATTGTGAGTTGCGCACGGTGGTGTGTTTGCTGGTCGTATTAGTGTTATTGAAGTTATTGGTTAGTCGGTGCGAAGGCGTGCAAAACTAATTGTTTTTGTTGTCTTGATTAGAATGTGTGTAGAAGTTTATAGTTTTTGGGTACAGGTTGTTGTGGCAAGGAGGTACGCCATTAAAGTTTCTTTCACTTAGCAGTTTGAGCTATTTCTTGTTTAATAGGAATTTTATGAATCTTGGAGCAAGCGATCCACATGTAATTATTATGACGCTTGTGACATTTCTGGGGGCTTAGTCAAGGATTACACGGAATACACAGACACTGCTGAAACAATGAGAATGCCAGTTACAACTCTTGAGGAGATTATAGCACTATAGATTATAGTGGAGGCTAAAGCAAAGATAGCGGTGCCCTCAACCATTTACATAGTTGTTATGAAGGAGCGAGGCATACTTCCGGGAATGGATTTTTTAAAATAATACGACTATAACTTAAATAGAGGAAAGGAAGTGTATATTGTATTCGTGTGACATAACTTATATAGTATAAAAAATGTAATGTGTGTGTTATCCGACAATACTTTATATTGTAGGGAACCTGGCTTGTTCCAGTGTTTTATGTCTCTATCTACTTTCGAAGTGACTATTCTCGATTGTGAATAGGTTTCAAACCCTATTCGCAATCGGCGCGTGCTATAAATAGCCTGGTTGTCTTTCCTTTCGAAAGGTAGTGAGTATAGCCTCGTCAAAACGACCCAATATGCGGCTGCATACGCGCTCGTTCACTTTCGGTTATTGCTATTCTTAGTAATATTTTTTTATAAGGTTAAAAATTTCATCGGTGAATGTGTGGCTGTGTGGTCATATTGATAGTACGATAGTACGCTACATCGCAGGTTCGGGGTTCGATTACTTATTGATGCCTATTTTTTATTTTATTTTTTCAAACAATACTACATGAATGGATTATGAATAAGATTTTTTTTTTAATGGTTTGTTTTGATGTTAGGCTTAGGGATAGACTTTAGGGTTACGTTAAGTGATAGTTATTAGGATTTAGGTTAGGTTTAGTGATAGTTTTTAGGATTTGGGTTAGGTTTAGTGATAGTATTTAGGGTTGGGTTAGGTTTAGTGATAGTTTTTAGGGTTTTGGGTTAGGTTTAGTGATAGATTATAGAGATTGTTTGAATGCACATATAGAATCGGAGGTTCAATGAAAGGCGCAGTGAATACTTGTAACTCTTCAATTTTATAAACATCATTTTATAAACAATCGATTGTCAATAGGCTAGCGTTTGGTTTGAAACCTAAAGGCTTTGAAACCTAAAGGCAATCGATTGCGAATAGGGTTTGAAATCGATTCGCAATCGATTGCAAATAGGGTTTGAAATCTATTCGCAATCGATTGCGAATAGACGCTCCCATCTACTTTCACACTTTTACTGTAATCTTCACACACTTGATTAATTATTCTTCAAACACTAAAACTCCAAGACAGAACGCACCCATAAAGTATGTTTAATTTCCTTAACCTCTTTAACTATCTTTATTCTAACTACGGTTACATCTCTCCCTAGTCCCTATCACTATCCGTCCTTCTCTGTCGGTGTCTCTGAGTGTGCGTCCTTCTAATACCTGTCAGACTCCGCCCCCAACTCCCACTGTTCGAAAGTCCTGTCAATCACTCTGTCCCACCCCTAGATAAGTATAAGACGGGTGGGTTGGTTTGACGTAATCTATCACGATCACTGATTCCCTACCCGAGTCACTCGGTCTGACATACTTAAAACACCTGGTCAGTTCCGTCTATCAAATTATTGATTCCTACGTCAAGCCAGATAACGTCTGAACGTCATATTTGCACCAATAGCCCCCACCAGATCCCGTGGCGCCAAAAAGGTCACCCGCTAGACCTGCCTATAAGGTCGCCCGCCCTAAATTCCCGACAATATAGAGGATAATATAAGGTCAACTATTTTTAGCGACAAAATTTTATTCATGTGGTTTTAGATTTGGCTATAGGTTTCGTTTTAGGATTAGGGTTAGGGATAGGTTGTAGGTTTAGGGTAGGGACCAAACGGGTAGACATTTTCTACCGGGTTACAAATCCAAAGTGTTAGATGGACTCTTTGCCGGATCCTGGTACGAATCGGACTAGAAGGGTTGTTAAACGAAAATCGGAAATTCGAATCAATTTCGGCTTTGAAAACGATTAGCGAATTGGAGTAGAGACTTTACATTGAAGAGGCCTCCAAACAATGAAATGACGCAACGTTTTACAACCCAAATACAAACGATCTATTATTTATAATAATAATATCGTTAAGCAGATTATTGAAGACCTTATAGATTGTGGTAAATTACCATCTTCTGCACACACAAATTACGTATTTGTGACAGTGATCTTGGTAGGCCTTGCTTATACTTATTACCAAAAATACATAAGCTGGGAAACTTTGTAAGACCAAATGTCTCCGCCTGCTCTTGTCCTAATAAATTAATTAAAGATTTTATTCGATACAGTTTTACAACCTATAGTTGCAAATTTACCATCATACATTAAGGACACTAGCCATATGATAAAATCCCTGGCCTGGGTTCCTTGGTTTTACCTTAAGAAGATCATTTAATTTTTACAATGGACGTTTCTTCATTTTACACGTAAAATCCCCATGCCTCTCACATTATTGGAGTTGCTATGGGAATGAAAACAGAACCAAGTGATGCATGTATATTAATGTGCCATTAAGAACACATGAGTGAAAATTACATAAGTATATCTCTTGAGTACTACAGGAGATACATTATTGATTGCATTGAAATAACCAAAATGGACATGCTCCAATTGTAAAGTTTTGTTGACTTCGTTGTTAATTTCCATTATTCGATCAAATTTACATCAACTATCTATAGGAGTGATGTTAATTTTTTTTGGACATTAAAATTAAATTGAAAGATAACAAAATATCCTTATCAATTTTTACAAGTCTACCGACAGCCATAGTTTCCTAATGTATACATCGTCCCATCCTTAACCTTGTAGGAACGCTATCCCATTTTCACAACTATTGACACTTAAACGACTCAGCAGTGATGAGGCAGACTTTTTGGTGACATGTTATGAAATGTTGGATTTTTTCGAATTTATTAAAAACTACCTGTATTTATATTCAAATCAACAAATAACAGACATTTTTAAGAACATATTCGTAAAGATGTCATAAACCAGGGGTCGGGAAACCATGACTCACGAGCCAGATATGGGTTATTCAGTGGGTGCATCTGCTTCGAAGACACGTGTTAGATTTTATATTTTATTTTTCAGTCGTCTTTGATCTACATACATATTACATATAAAAAAATAATCTAAAACAGATAAATGTGAAAATATAAGGCGCTGGAAATATTATCTTATCCCTGCAACAAGCAATGTTTGCATATGAAAACTAACTAGAACTCTCCATCGCCGACATGGAAACAGGTCGTCTACTACACTTTGAAAGTCTGGGAGAGTTCAAAGGAACGTGCACAACAGGTGACCCTGCTAACATCTTAATATTCAGCAGTCATTTAAAGAGCGGTTTGAGGAATTTTGCGATCGCATCCGTATTTTTAAGTTCAGCACCCATTCACACGAGTGTACAGAGGACAGCACTGACCTGAGTTGCATCCCAGTGTCTCCGTCAGAGATTTCGAGCTCCAAGCTGCTGACCTAAAGGCCTCAGCCTCAGACATGTGGGTGAATAAGTGTTACGGTCGGATGTCATGGTTTGATAATGACTTAAATGTGGTACATAACAGCTAGTGTAGTGTGCACCCCAGGCTATTGTGCGTCTTACAAACAAAGACGCACAAGGAGTGAAAGGATATAGAGAGAATTTCGGTTTGAGGGTTATCAAGATGAAGAATAGTATTGTTGGGTTTGTTGGTGATAGTAAAGAGAGTATTGATCATTGATATTGCTGTGGATAGAAATAGAAGGACTTATTTGTTATACAGATTAAACATACAGATTATTTCGATGATATTCGACTTGTTTGACTTAAGCCTGCCTTTCAAAGGACTGTTGTATCATTTTTCTTATAACCGTTATGAAATCAATCACTGATATCTGTGGCTAAGGGCGGACCTCGATTACCCTAGACAACGAATTTGCCACAATAAGTTCAAGTCATTGAATGAAGATTTGGAAAGACTTGCACGATAGCAATCACAGTTGGCAATCCAACACAAGTGGGCAGAAATGAAAAAACTTCAACACGCAGACCAGCTGATTGTCAAAACCAAGAACACGCTGTCGTATTCCAAACACCGCAGTGACTGAGTATTGTTGTACTGACAGTGTTTGGCTCTAGGTACCTACGCATGCGATCAGTCTTTCTCACATCTAAAGAATATCGAGACCAACCAGAGATCACGTTTAATGGATTGAAGTCTCAACGCCTGCAAGAAGCTGAACCTCACCACGTATCAACCATACAAACTAAAGCCTTCAACAAAACAGTGCAGCTCCATAAGTCGCATTAGTAGTAAGAAATATTCATTATTGGTTTGCTAATTTGCAACAGCATAAAAATGTTATTATAAAAAAGAATTCAGATATATAACTATTTTACTTTTAGTATTGAAATTGCACAAAATGTGCAGATTTACTTGAATTTTTAGATTCAAACATAATATATGGCTCTTACATAGTTAGTTTTCAACATATATGGTGTCCATGGCTTTCTCAGACAAAAAATTTCCTGAACCTGTTATAAACCTTCAAAGACAATAAACATTTCTTGTTTTGATGGCAGCAAAGTCTGCAATAAATTGTGAATAGTCAAGAGACTCTGGGATATCTCGTTCGATAGACTGTTTCGGCGCTCTTGATATCATAGACGTTCTCAATAGTGTGAGGCTCCTGGTTTACTCTTAGGTTAATTGTCTCTATGTTCTTGCACTCTAGTTCTCCATCTGCACATACTTGGTTACAATTTAAACACCAACTCAACAACTCCCAAAAAGCAATGTTACAAAAACCTCAACTCGTCAAGTGGTAACTCATCACCATAATTTCCACCTGTTTACCGACTCATCAATCGGATCAACTTTAAAACACGCATAGACGTCTATATCTTAACCCAAAAAAAATGATTTCACATCGGCAGAACCTCTATCGGCCGATTGCAAGCATGTTACCACTAAATAACCTGCTTATAAAACATCAATTATTTACACATAAATGACTTCAAAAATGTTTCTATCAGTACAACCGTACTTCCCGGCAGATTGTAGCAACAACCTGCTCACAAGACACTTATAATTTCACATACACAAATCAATGGGAAAAATTCGCTTAATTATAACTTTTTACAACCTGTACAACCTTACGTCCTCATCCTAAAATTTCCCACGCTAAACAATAAAATTAAATTTAACCACAACATGCTAAGCACAAGCATGTTACACATTTCGACAGCATTATAAAAAGAAAAACAATTGTACTCAACACACATAATTAATAAATTTTGCCTGACCTTACGCCGCCATAGCCATCCATGCCCTGGTAGACTTCTGGTATCCAAAAATTGTCAGCAAATTGTCTTTCATGTCTTTTTTCAGTTCCACAATCATAACATAGGAGTTTGTCCCAAACATGAATGGAACGGTTCTCGGCTTGTGACATCGTGGCGATCTTCTCTTGCTTCTTCTGGGTTGACCTCCCCTTCTTGATTACACTGTATCTGACAGTTGGACGATGCGGTTGCCCAAGCAATTTTTCTGACGTGTGGTCAACCCGATTAATATGTTTCTGCGGTGAAAGACCGAGTATTGGGTCATTCTGTCCCGAAGTGACCAATGTCACATTGCTTGTCCTGGTAACGCCAGGAGTGTCCACTAGGCTGTTAGCTAGGCCAATGACAGGCAAAAACCCCGAGCTCCAAAGAGTTCTTCAGCAAACGTAGTTAATTTTTGTACGATGACACTCACGAATCACAACATGGAGTTGCCCTGTCAGGCGACATTTCAAGATGTGTAATGGCCCGTTGAATTACACATGTCGTAGTTGGTAACTGGACACTGGTTGTCGTTATGGGACTCTCATCATCCCGTCTCGATGCTTCTACAGTCAGTGGCTCTACTGACATCTCCCCCGAAATCGATTCTTACTCATTGTCAATTAGCTCCCGTTGGAACTGTCGGAACTTTCGATGACTGTTCGCATGAGAATGTTCTATGCGCTGACAGAAAGCAGACACTACTAAATTGGCACTTGATTTTGCCCAGTCAGACTTATCGCTGTACGTTGACTCGATGGGTTGCCTCCATCGTTTGTAATCTGTGTATCGGAAACACATCATACTGGTAGGTGACTTGGCGAACGAACTACATCATGTTTTCTGCTACATCCTTATGGGTAACGATCTCTTAGGACGCGTTGCAAGATTCTATCCTACCGCTTGCCACCATTTTGTGAGGCTCCTGGTTTACTCTTAGGTTAATTGTCTCTATGTACTTGCACTCTAGTTCTCCATCTGCACATACTTGGTTACAATTTATACACCAACTCAACAACTCAAGAACTACTACATTATCTGTTTATTTCATTTCCTTCTTTGTTTACTATCATTCTCTACCTAAGTTTACATCTCTCCGTCCGTGTGTGTGTACGTGTCTCTCCCTACCTGTCTGTGTGTGCCCCCGTCCGTCTCAGTCCGAGCGTTCTTATTCTCTCAGACTCCGCCTCCTCCAGCGTTCACTCTCCGACGGTCCAGTCAATCAAATTGTACCTCCCCTTAGATAAGACGGGGGTAAGTGGGTGTACCCCGTCATGGTCAGTAACCCCCCCTTTCCTCTGCTCTGACCAGCTCTCAATTGTCGGCCCTTTCATCTACCGTTCGGCCAACGGTCTGCCATACCTGACACCTGGGCTAGACTATTTGCCCTAGGTCAGCTGCCGTCCACAAAGCCCCGCTCGTGCTTTGATTCCCAAGTTCGCACCTCCGGCCGCCTGGACTCATCCGTTAGTCCAGCGGCACATCAAAGGCCAAACATACGCAGCGCCCTAACCGCCCTAAATTCCCCACAATAGTTTTTTTTTTTTTAAATATTATTTTTTAAAATTAATTTCATCTTGGCAAATCTTCTTTCCCCTGATAAAATAGTAAGCGGAATTTTCAATGATATATATACGAAGAGTATCGACTAATTGCCACACAGCCGACAGGCCAGTTCCCTCCTGTTGTCAAACTTGTACAGGTAGCTTCGTATTGGACAATGATCAGTTCTTCCCAGACAAGACGCTCGCCTATTTCAGACTCACACTTGATTAGTTTAGTTAGAAGAATAAAAGCAGTGAGAGGGTGTTGGATGACTTAAAAAATATCCTGTTAATAGTGAGAAGATGATGACCACTTGACAAGAGCAAGAGAAGACCGTCTTGACGCCAAATGTTGTTAATCTTTATTAAGACCATTGATGACTCTATTGCTGTGGATTATTTTTAACTGTTAGATCCTGAATGTCATGCGAAAGGAACTTTGAGCGCATTAAACATGTCATGTTGCTAACAAACAGACTTTTATAACTCGGCCTACAATACCAACGGCGAGCCAAGTGGGAGCCGGACCTATGGTTGGTCCACCGGAATGGTTTGGCCTCTACGCGGCCCGGGAGATGAGTAAGGTGTAGACCCGAGTACACCTGGGACTAACAAACCAGACAGAAGGAAATGTCAAAGATACCAGAAATCTCCCCCCCCCCCGGGAGTGTAGGGGGGAAGGGCTCGACCTTAGCGAGAGGTCTGGTGAAGGTAGAAGGAAGGGTTGTACTCCCAATACCTAACAGAGCCCGGCACGGCAAGCCGAAGACCGAAAGTTCCTCACGATAAGGGACATAGCGCAAACGCAGCGTCCTCAATGGAATGAAGGAGTCCTGTCCAACTCCCTCTCAAAAGGACTATAAAGCCTTTCAAAATAATCGATATGTATTACTCCCCGTATTAAACGCCTGCACTGCATGGCTCATGCTCATCCAGCTCAATGGCTGCTGACACTAAACACGGTAATTCACGAACTGAGGGGCGTATCCCGTGTGCCATTATAGACGCCCATTGTACCCGCTGTTTCATTTATTTGTACTGATGAAGGGTTTAACCAGAACGTTTAATGACATTTATACATAAGTAAAGTTTTAATTTATTATTTTAATCACACAATTCGTTTGTTTTTATCCATTTGGAATAGCATTTTGAGGACTTTATTATTTTGGGACTAAGCCATCGCGTATTTCATTTCCATTTATTTTATTACTTATAATGATGGTATTATAGACACCTGTCACGGATGACCAATTTGTCATTGTAACTTATTGTGAGTTGCGCACGGTGGTGTGTTTGATGGTCGTTTTTGTGTTATTTAAAGTTATTGTTAAGTGGTGCGAAAGTGTGCAAATTAATTGTGTTAGAATATGTGTGTAAGTTTAGAGAGTTTTTGGGTAGACGTGTTGTTGTGGCAAGGAGGGACGCCATTAAAGTTGTCTTTTTCTAGCATTGTCGTTATTTCTTGTGTAACAGTAATTTTTTGAATCTTGGAACAAGCGGTCCAGATATAATTATTAGGACGCTTGAAACAACACCACAAATAAACCTTTAAGAGCCAAGAATAGATTTCGTTCGTTTAAGAAAAAAAACTCATCGAAAAAACTCTTAGCGGAATCAATGAAGGCACTTTAGTAAAAAAAAAATTAACTTTATAATATTTTTTTTAAAAAACCAATAGCATAGATAAATAGAGCTGATTTTTAAGTGAATTTTTAAAGGATTTTTAGGATTAATAGTTTTAAAGCTATGAATTTTTTAAGTGCGGTTCAAATTGCCCCAAGCCATAATGCATTTTATGATTTTTTTCCTCCACATTTTGTGACCTTAAATTCCGCTATTCGCGTCACGCACTGAAGTCTTTGTTTCAATAATAATTTTATTTTCAGGATCAATGCTAGAAATAAAATAATTAGTTCCTTATTTTGTTTTTTTAATATTCTTTATTAATAAATCATTTTACTTTGTATAACAGTGAAATTTATCATTTAAAGAAGTTTCAGTTGTGTTTACAAGTTCCAATTCACCCACTATCATCATGACATATTTATATCAGTCTCCTTTTGAACCTTCAACTTGAATAAATATTTTTACCCAGATTAATGGCTAAAAGATTTTTGCACACAGCCACTACTAATGAATGAAACTAGTAAAGACGTAGTAGTAGGAGTCAAAATGAGGTTCAGTGAATAGTAATGAGTAATGGTTGCCATGGACTAGTCTGCACAAGGTACATTATTATGAAATTTCATAAAACCAACTCTGCAGGGTTAAGCCGTCTATATTTAGTAAATTATTGAACTAATTCCATATTAGATCATCTTTAAAGTTCAATTATAAAATATTTTAATGTTAAAAGTAAAAAAAATTAATATTTTATAAGCGTTGGAGACTTCCGCCATTAAAAGGGGGCGTGTGACTTCATAATCATGAATGGGTCAGTTCATAGTATAATTTCTAAAATTATATAATAATGTTATTCACGTCCTAGCTCATTGAAAATCGGCACACATATAAATCTATTGATAAAAAAGGACATGAATTAATATGAAAGAACAAGAATTTGAATTTCTGCAAAAGTTTTTGGGGTAAAGATGCCTATATAAGGAACTGAAATATGTGTGGAAAGTATTTTTTATTAATAGTTTTACACCTTCATTGGAAAATTAAAAACTCTAATCTTCTGCGCGGAAATTAATTCCCGATACAAAGAAAGTAGTAGTCTCCCTTGTCATACCAAAAGTACCTAAGTACTCACTCAGTACTCAAAAAAAATTCGTATAATAATCAAAATCAATGTGTGTTCAAGGCCGACTTTGACCGCCTTAAAGGCTACTGAAAAATTGTCTGAATCGTGTTAACTATCTACTACAACAAGGCAATACTCATTTTCAAAAATACATTCCCTTTGGATAACGTGTCTGGAAGGGTTGCGAGGGTGTGGGGTAGGAGGCAAATCTTTTTAAATCACAAACCCACACGTCTACACCTCAAAAAACATATTTCACTTCCGAGCGCGAGTAAAATATTATTTTTACGTGATCTCTATGCAATCTAGATTTATCAACTTAAATGGTTTTCTCTTAACAACATTAATACATTTGCATTAATGGAATGAAATATGTGATTATAGCATTCATCAGGCTTGTCCATAGGAATGTTTTTCCCATGGGAAACGTCCCATGGGATGGGATGGGACAGGCATAAATTGCCATGGGATAGGATGGGATGGGACAGAAAAATATGTCCCTTGGACAAGCCTGACGTTCATAATAAGAGCAACCTAATTGTTTGCCTCAGGAAAGAATCAAATCACGCTGCAAATGATTTTTCATCTACTTTCATCTATATAACTCGACGGAAACTAAAGCAAGCGAGACGCAGTCTACATATGTAGGGGTGTGCAGACCCGCACCGCGCCGAATTACGCGCAACGCACTGAAACGCACTACATAGTAGGAAATGTTTACTTTAACTTTTTCACTACATATTATCCATGTTATGCAAAGTACGGTCCCATTGTTTTTGGTGATAATAATAATTTAGTAATATATATAGGACAGTACCTCGGCAACTAGTTGGGCTCACAGCGCTTCACACAGATATAGTTAAACACATGGCATTCACAAGGTAACAATCAATGCTTTCAATGGAAAAAATACATATAACCACAACAGATGACAACTTTTAAAGAAATACTGGGTTATTCATTAAACTTTGGGGGTAGAGTTTAAATAAATATGTTTAAGTTCAGTCTTGAAGGACTTAGTAGTTGGAATACTGCGATTGTGTGATGGAAGAGTATGCAATTGTTTGTAAAAAAAAAATAATAATAATAAAAAAAATATTTTTAAAAAAAACATTCGCCGATGATAGAGATAATTTTGATTATAATAATAAAAGCTGTCACCACTTATTCTGTCTAGTCATAGCGCATGTCAAATAGGTAAATATTCAAGCTCAAGGAATTCAACTGTCAAGATGTTTTGGGTTTTTTATTGTTTTGTTTGTTTGTTTTTTAAGGGGGGGGTGACAATTTTTGGTAAATTTTTTGTTGCGTTTTTCAATTTAAATATAAATTGAAGCTATTTTGTTTTGGTGTGGATGGGTGTTGCGGCTAAGGAGACAACTATAGAGTATAGTGGGAATTTAGTGTGCCCCAGAACAGTGCAGTGGTTTTCATTGTGGTATAAAAAGTCAGCACTAAATAGTTACGCAATAGGTCTAAAACAGTGTCGTTATATGTTATTCTAAGTTATTAAAAACATGTTTATAACAGTGATGGCGTACCTTTACGGGCCCGCGTGCCGAAAATTCGTTAAAAACCCCACTTATTTATGGCAAAGTGTCAGTGCCAACACAGAGTACGAGAAGAGTGGTTTGATTGGAAAGTAATATTTTAGTTGCGTGCCGGCCGATGAGGCTCTAAAGTCTAAGTGCCGACGGAGGCACGCGTGCCATAGATTCGCCATCACTGCCTTATATCTTAAAACAGGGTAGAAGTTCATACAAAATATATTATATTTAAATTATATCTAATGACATACCCTTTGGAGAACTTGCCATCTTTCTAAACTTGGGCTAGGTGCTGAAATTTAGAGAACTGGAAACAAGTTGTGTATATGGTTCTGTGGGTGGAACAGCAGCTGAAGGAAGCTCTGAAGATATCTTTGTGGGTAGCACGGCAGTTGAAGCAATCTGTGAAGATGTATATGTGGGTAGGATGGCAGTTGAAGCAATCTGTAGAAATGTCTATGTGGGTAGGACGGCAGTTGAAGCAATCTGCAGATATGTCTATGTGGGTAGGACGGCAGTTGAAGCAATCTGTAGAGATGTCTATGTGGGTAGGACGGCAGTTGAAGCAATCTGTAGAGATGTCTATGTGGGTAGAACGGCAGTTGAAGCAATCTGTAGAGATGTCTATGTGGGTAGGACGGCAGTTGAAGCAATCTGTAGAGATGTCTATGTGGGTAGGACGGCAGTTGAAGCAATCTGTGAATATGTATATGTGGGTAGGACGGCAGTTGAAGCAACCTCTGATGATGTCTATGTG
The DNA here is from genome assembly GCA_002072015.1 of Radix auricularia. Classification (NCBI taxonomy): domain Eukaryota; kingdom Metazoa; phylum Mollusca; class Gastropoda; family Lymnaeidae; genus Radix; species Radix auricularia. The sequence continues at coordinate 55,030 of MUZC01000151.1, forward strand.
GGTAGGACGGCAGTTGAAGCAACCTCTGATGAGGTCTATGTGGGTAGGACGGCAGTTGAAGCAACCTCTGATGATGTCTATGTGGGTAGGACGGCAGTTGAAGCAATCTGTAGAGTTGTATAAGTGGGTAGGACGGTAGTTGAAGCAACCTCTGATGATGTCTATGTGGGTAGGGTGGTAGTTGAATCAAATTGTAGAGATGTCTATGTGGGTAGGACGGCAGTTGAAGCAATCTGTCATTTGTTCAGGGAGAGTAAGTGAGTAACATAATGTTTAAATGACAGATTTATGATACTTCGTGGTAACCAGTTACCATCAAAAACAGGAGCTTACAATTGAAACCATGTTTTTAATAGAAATGGATTCCAAATGCTCAGAAGTCGATTAAAACCAAACTGTGCAATCCCTGAATTGTTACGTTTGGCTAAATATGGGAAAGCGGCGCTGTGGCAGGTTGGTACAGTTTCCTTATTCTTTGTATTGTTGGTGGGTCACTTGTTTAGAAGAAGCTGGAAAAATGTCCATCGCTACTGCTTCTGGGCCAGTTATGAGGGCTCAATCATCCCAAAAATTGAAGGTTCTTTGTGGTGTTCGACTTGAACTTTGTTGTTACTTTCAGTATAATGTGCATCGGTGCTTTTGATATACGTGTTCACGTAGCACCAATATGTATATACATGCAGAAGTCTAGGGGCAGACGCCCAAGGCTGAGATGGATCGATAATATGAAGATGGATATACATATTCCAGGTGGGGGTTCGGGCATGGAGGCGAAAAGTCATGGATCGCTCCAAAGGCAAGGATTTGGCGGAGCAGGCCAGCGCCCTACATGGGCTGTAACGCTACTGATGATGATATAAACGTACATGGCTTGATCACTATTCACATAACAAGACTCCATCAGCAAGTACTTTTCATCCATGATGTTGTTCATTGTGTTCAAAACGACTTAGGAATAATCCACACTTTTCTTATGACTGCAACATAGGCTTCTCATTTACGATATTCCGTTCCAACTTATGCTGTGTGTCCTTTTAGGTTCTTAATTGAAAACTGCTGTTAGAAAGGCAGCCACGTCTTTTTCTGCCGAATGATAAGAGAAAAAAATATATTGTCACCATAACGCTGACAGATATAAAAGATATTTTTATTTTTATAAAGATATTTTATTGTTTACCTGCACAGCCCTAATATATACATATATANTATATATATATATATATATATATATATATATGTTGAAATCCTGAAATGGCACTGACATGGTGCTCTATTCATTCACAGATCTTCATTTCTTCACACTTTTTCTTTCACCTTCATTCAAGCAGACGAGAAACAAAAAATGTAACGACGTACCACTGCACTTATCAGGAATTCCAATGTCACAAGCCTCCTTATGTGTAGGTCTTGACTGCTTGCTACCAGATTCTAACAACAGCAGAACACAAAATACACTTCTAACAGAAAACAATCTTTAATACTAATGACGTTCACTTCTTGCCGCAACACAATACCTGACAATATGCACCAAAATCTTGTAACCCTCAGCTACATAATTGAGCTAATATTAAATCAAAATTGAGGTTAAAAGACACACACAATTATATTTTGTCGCAAATCTCAATTTTAGAGTCACTGAATATTTATATTATATAATTGTAGGACCTATACGCACAACTTCAAGACATGTAAATGTAATGTTTAAATTTTTTATGTAGCCGATGGGTATATTTTTAAATAATTGAGAACTGTCAACTTTGAAACGGAAATACGGTAGACTAAAACCTAAAAATTAAAAAATAAATAAAATTTAGAATACTTCCACTTCCAAATGTCAATTGCCGTATTTACAACTATTTACCCATCTTTTTTTAAAATTTATTATATTAATTAAATAGATTTTGAAGAAAAAAAATCTTATTTTTGTTTTAGTTTTAACCAGACATTTAGCAGCTTATTCAGCTGAAATTTTGTAATCGAAAATGCTAGGGTTTTCGCTTGAATATACACTCTTATTAGGCCTTAAAAAGTGTGCGTCTTGTCTCGACCAGTCACCTTGGCCGCAACTCAAAGTCAAACTGAAACATCCATTTTAAGATTAAGTTTACGTCTACTATACCTAAAACGTTCTTACCCACAAAAGCTGAAAATATCGAGCTGTAGCTTATGTGCTGAGTTAGAATGTACCATTGGCAAGAGCACTGTTTGGGAAGAATATTTGAGTGTAGAACACCACTTGGCAGGCACACTTTACTTGAGGAATGTTATAAATTGCTAGAACATTGTCTGCTTGTCGGCAAGCCTTGAAAATGACGTTAAAATGATTACTTACGTAATATTTAATTGTGACCCTGCACCGCGTAAGGTGCGATGCATGAATTGCGCGTATCGGTGCGCAACTCAAATACAGTCTGACAGTCACAAGCAATATAGGCGTAAATAAATAGAGGTAAAGAAAAAAAGATGTTTAAAAACCACGCTTTTATAAGTGGACAAAGAGAAGAAAATAAATTAAAACGTATAAATTTAAGGGATTTGATTTAACATGATTAAAGTGCACTATAGAAAATAAAGATAATTTAGCATAGTATAGTACATTTATAGTACATTAATTGTATTACGATAAAACAATTGAAATTTACTTTTCTTTTTAAGTAGTTTATATTGCTTAGGTCTAAAAAAACTTGCAATAATTAAAATTGAAAGATTGAAAGTGAAGGAGGGCAGGAGGAAATCAAATTAATATACCATGTATACGTTATACTTACAGAATAATATACTACTAAATTTTCTATAGTCTATATAAAGTATTTAGTAGTAATCATCATATCATGATAATAAGTATTGTAGTCATCAGTGCTTGGTGACAGGGTATAAAAATTATTTTAATATCTCGCAAACTAAACTTATATTTTACCTATACTTTACAATTGTAACTATCTTTAATAATGATTAAATATGTACTTGTCTTATGTATAGAAATTAACACAATGAAGTATCCATAAAAAACGAAATTTACACAGTCACAAACTTGAATGTTCAATGTCTTTAATCCACCCCAGAGCGTGTGCTGGCTGTGGTCTGCTCCTGGTCACTCGTACTCCTGCAGTTAGTACATGTTACCCCTGTGGCGATGTTCTGGTCCCATCGCACATTTTACCCTGTCTGGTAATGTTCGGTACTCCAGAGACTTGCTCGGGGTACCTTCTGTCTGCCGCTCCACTGCTACGCCTGGCTAGCAGTGTGTCTCTGGGTTCGTCGTAAATATTAACTGGTTCTGATACGAAGTGTAAACCGTACGTCCTAGAACTGAGTGATGATCTGGTTATCGATGCTTGGCTCTCCGGCTACGTGTAAGACGAGTACTACTTGTATCAGAAGCACTGTACTGGCAAGTACGGCTGGTTATGCAACATACTGGTGTGCTGATGTGGATCCGTCGAATCTCTCGCAGTACTTCTTGTACTCATTGGCGGTGCTAGGTAACCCGGAGACTAGTTTAACGTACGACGGGCCCCCATGTCATGTCTCATATTTATAAGGTTTTACCTTCGCTTCCCGCTCGCTCTATTACACAGATAATTACATAATATGGCGGAAATCTATCAATCGAAATATTATATCTAAATTTATCTTTTTTAAGGACGAAATTCATTTTAAAAAATAATAAAAGATACGAGTCATTACATGAATGTAGATATATTTAGAATGTTTGATCTTATCAGCTAATCTTTAATTCTTCGTTAATTTAAGACTGCTAATAGGACTTACAAAATAAAAAACAATTTAGTAATTGTACCAAGCTAACAATTTTGAGAACATAGTGATTTGACTGTATTTATGCCTCAAAACATTGTTCCGCTAAAATGTAATATAAAAAAAAGAACATTAGGAAATGAGCTATGGCGTTTTCCGGTTTTGGAAATGAAGAACCCTATAGAACTTCAAAAGTTTATTCACTGTACAAAAACCATGGGCGTTCGTCATCGAAATCCAACACTTATAACTTCAACAAAACTAGTTCAAAAGTCGTAAACTTTACACTCTCTCCGACTGTCTAATTCAGGTACAGCATAGCACTGGGTCTCTCTACCCAACTCAGAACACAATCTCCATAAGGATGAGCCCCTCGATCCAAACCGACCACTTCTTTGGCAACGCTCCAGTCTCTTCCCACTGACTGACCCTTGTCACACCTTGTTCTGTTACACAACTGGTCTCGACTGACCCTCGAATGACCTCTCTCCTGTCCTTTGATCACACACCGCCGTGATCAGAATTCTCCATCAGAAAGACAACATTCACACACGTTGCGCACGCACACGCGCGCACGCACACACAGACAAATAGACAAGACAATGACGGCTTCATCGTGGGGTGGTCAACTTACCTACCCAGGGCCCAACGGTTGTAAAGGTCTAGTGCCTGGAACTTTAAAAAAAATCACGTTAAGCCTGGTCCCTTTTTGGACTCAGGACGTGTTAGCGCATTTTCGTATTATGTATCAGTACTTATGTTAGATATCAGCATTATGTAGTTATCAGTAATTGTGTTTAGATTTTAGACATATTTTTATAAATTTTTAGGAACTCTTGTGTATTGGTGGTGGTAGGAAGTCTTGTGTGTTGGCGGTGGTAGGAACTCTTGTGTGTTGGTGGTGGTAGGAATTCTTGTGTGTTGGAGGTGGTAGGAACTCTTGTGATATACATCATGGGTCTAGGACTTTCCTACTTCTAGGAGCTCTACTGCCACCACAAGAGGTCGGATCGAGTAACTGAGTGTTGATGCACAAATGGCAGGTCAGGACATACAAAAAACATATATACATCATGGGTCTAGGACTTATGGATGCTGAGATCTAGGGTGATGACAGACGGACGGACGGACAGACGGACAAAACGGATACAATAGCGCATTTCGACTTCTCGAAAATGGGCTAAAAAACAACTATTAAATATACTTTAGGAATAAACTGCGTGGAGCCCCGCAAAGAAATGCACACATACACACACTCATACACACAGACACACACGCGCGTACACACAGACACGCACGCACACATGCACTCACATACACACACAGAGAGAGAGAGAGAGAGAGAGAGAGAGAGAGAGAGAGAGAGAGAGAGAGAGAGAAATAGTCGCAAATAAAGATGAAATGGGAGTGATTTTTTTCTTGGAAATTTTCACCTCTTCCATTTAGAAAGAAGAATCGTCTGATGGGGGATGTCTTCGTGAAGTGATGTTGAAAACCATATGCAGTCCATGCGATAATCTCTTGTTTTCTCATCGGCAGAAGGTTTTATTCAGTTGACTGGTTTGTTTTGTTTACTATTGTTAATAGAATATAACTGTCAACTAACACAGAACTTAATTTAATCGGTATGAGTATGGTATATTTTTACAATTTTTTTCGATGAATTGTTTGTTTTAAATGATTCAATCATACAATTTATATTAATAACAATAAAATTTTTGTGTTGTGTTCTCAGTCTTTACATCCATGGGACAAATTTTTGAGACGTGAGTTTTTTGTTGACATTTTTTTTAAGCTGAATTATTGAATAGTTTTAGGGGTGTTTACATGGAATGAATGGATCGTTACGTGTGTTTCTAATTTTATTTACAGCTGTGTGAGCCCAGTTTCTTGCTGGTGTACTGTGTTATATAATAATTACCAAATTATTACTTTTAAAATTAAACGAGACTGGTTCCATACAATAACACAAGCTGTCAATGTTCTGTAGAAGGTTTTATTTTAATAGTTTTTATGTTAATGTAAACAAAAATAAAGATGAGATATTCGTCTCTTTTCCCCATGTACCGCGTGTTGGTGTAGTAAGATCATATCAGAACAAATGTATTTTATCATTTCTATCTAAAATGTTTGATGAACTAAATTATTTTTTTTAAACATATCACCGAGGACTAACAAGCATTCTAATACACTGTTAAAACCAAAAAAAAAAAAAAAGGTTGATAATAGATGTAACCAATATTTCCTCTAAGATTCGTTGGGCCGGGTGAGAAAAAGAAAACTCATGTGCAAAGGTCCTGAGCGTTCATTGTTCGTATAATAGTTTACACCATCAAAGACAGGTAGTTCTGTAACTGCTGCACGGCGAGGTCAGATAGATGTCTGCGCAGGCGAGCAGTTAAAGTCAACATTGAATAAAACTCAAAAGGTGTGTAAAATATATCAAGACAAAGATGGCCATACACTGCGATTAAAATAATAGTCTATAAAAATGGGGGTGGGTTATGTTTTTTTTTTTCTTTAACTTTAATGAAATCTGTGGTATATGTGGGTTTTTTTTTCGTTTTTTTTTTAAAAATAATTTACATTGATGAGATAATTTAAGGAACTTTATATTGAGAAAATACTCGTATCACAGCTACACAAGTCGAAACATGTTTTTTTTTCACAAAATGTCAATGAAATTTCAGGGAATTTTTTAAGGTTAAAACAGCTCTACAAGAACGTAATTATGATGTTGCGTAAATTATTGTCTAGGGTGAATCAGCTTTCACTTTCACACATACGTTTCTTATTGTTTCTGCGTTATTTACATTCACTTAACTCTCGCTCATTCAATACACAAACCTACATACAAACGTTTCCTCATCTTCACGTACAACAAGCTCAACTCATTGTGTTTCAACTACAACCATTTAGCCTTAGATGAGAAGTCTTTCTATCCAAACCTACATATTGTCTGTTCACATTGGCGTGCACTACTTCAGATATCTATCAGGCCATTGACTCGTCTCTCACACTAACAGACCCACTCGCTCATCACATTTTTTCTTCTATCCTTCTATTCCGGTTTACTTCTTCTATATCACCAACAATCATGGGAGGATGGGTTACATAGTCCTCCCAGCATTCATTCCACTCGTGTTTATCGACTAGAGTATCCTGCACGGCCTCAGCTCATGTCGTATTTATTGTTGACGTTGTGAACCACAAGAACAAGGGTCATAATTATGACGAGAAACTGTGGAAATGCAATTTAAATAAAAATATTTTTAAAAAAGTTTTAAAGATACCACGTTTTGTGAACTAAAAAGAAGAAAATAAATTTTTTCTTGGGCTATGTTGGAACTTCCCTTCCCCTGGGCTGAGCCAGAACTGTTTTGTTGGATGCACATTGTGGACATTTTGTACATACACACTCTTACACACCAAAATATTTTCGAACTAAAAACGTGGGGCGCATTCGGCTGAAATTAAATGAAGTATCATATATAGACTGTGGAGGAATTTGAAACTGAAAAGTTTAATGTAATAGCATTAATAGACCAAATTTCAGCCGAATGCGCCCGACGTTTTTAGTTCGAAAATATTTTGGTGTGTAAGAGTGTGTATGTACAAAATGTCCACAATGTGCATCCAACAAAACAGTTCTGGCTCAGCCCAGGGGAAGGGAAGTTCCAACATAGCCCAAGAAAAAATTTATTTTCTTCTTTTTAGTTCACAAAACGTGGTATCTTTAAAACTTTTTTAAAAATATTTTTATTTTATACTTTTTAGTTCAAATGAAAAACGTGGTGTTTTAAAAAGCTT
>MUZC01000151.1:74563-88843 GCA_002072015.1 Radix auricularia
AAAAAAAAAAAAAAAAAAAAAAAAAAAAAAAAAAAAAAATTCTAGGGCTGCGGAAATTACCGATTAATTTCTCGATTAATTGGTAAATTTTTTTATCGTTTAAAATTATTTTAATCGATCAAATAGAGATTAAAATTAAAGAAATGTTTTGTTTTTTTACATTTCGATTTATTAATAAATAATTAATAATAGTTGTTTTTTATATACAAACTACTCCGTTTTAAAAAAACGGACTCTAAAAGAGTAAACTTTAAAAAAAACTTGTTTTATAAGGACAGTGATTTTAAAAAAAACAACATTGATTTTAATTAATTAACAATAACACAATTTTAATTCATTGACATTATTTTGAACTACTTATATTCAAATATATCTCCTTACAATATTATATTTTAAAAGGAAATTAAATTAAGTTAAATACTTAGGTTATAAAAAGGCACAAATTGTAAAGGTAAACAACATAGTGAAAACAAAGTCTTAGGAAAAATATCATAAATTTTGAACTACTTCGGCTTGGGAATAAAAATATGACCTTTATGGTTTTGTTAATCATCAAACAACTTCTATATAGCCGATTACTTTTATATTTTAAAATTAATTTGAAATTTTCTGCCAAGTGCCTAACTGTAATACGTTATTTAACTAATTTTTATTGTTAACTATGTTTTAAAAATAACTCAATTAAAAAAAATCAATAGCTTGTTTCTATTACTTCCCTTTAAATTTTCAGTTCAATGACCTCATGCATCTTTATTTTTTAGCTTTAACTAAATTATCGATTAATTAATCGGTAATTTTTCAAAATTTAACGATTAAATTTTATTTAATCGATAACAGCCCTAGTTTTTTTCTCATGGGAATAGTTTGAGGCTTTGGCTTCTGCCAAAATTTTTACAGTCGATGTTTCTTTATGGTAAACTTGACTAGTTTTCTGAATAAATTCTCAAATATTGTTGTTGACAATGGCCTGTGAAGAAAGCATACAATTTTTATTTTTTTAATATTCAAGATCTTATAAGAGGTAATACAGATCTCACTTCAACATTTAGTGACGGAATTAGGTCATGCTCGGTAAAGAATATATTTTTTTAAAAATCAGACCACTCGTGTCATTGTAGTAGAAGAATCACATGCAAGACTATGGTTAATGTTAATTAGTCTTTGCAGATCTCGTGTCTGACAGTGGCAAGCCCCGTACATTATATTATTGATGAAGTGCTCCAACAGGCTTCATCGTAAAATTTCTCCAATGATTATTTAATGCCGAGTCCGTCCCCAATTCGGTGGCCGTGAAAGCACGAAATAAAATCGGCTTTTTTTTTCGATAGTAGCTCCCGTCGTTAAATAAATGGCTACATTTAAGAGTAGCGACGATAAATATATCTTTTCACGATATGGTTTGCTTTAATTTACTTGTAATACATATGTTGTACATAAAAAGGGGGAAGGCCTTAGCAGTATGGGGGTTGTAAGCAGAGGCGTAACTAGTGTTGGTGTCACGCAGTGCGGTACCTCATGGTGTCATCCCCTCTCCACTCACCCCATAGAACTCCAAGACTGCCAGTGGCAAGCAACGGGAACATTGGTGTCACCCCTTGTGATGGTGTCCCCCGTTGTGGTACGCACCCCCTAGTGACGCCTCTGGTTGTAGGCAAGATGTGGGGCCGAGAGGCGAACGTGAAGACTTAACAGCATAAAGGATCTCGTGGGGCGGGGCGCCCTCAGGCGGCTGGATCTAATGCGATACTCTCACTGGCCACTTTCTATTGTCGCTTCTGACATGAAATTTCTGTTATTGGCGTGGGTGTGAGTGTGAGTGTGAGTGCTCTAAACGAGACTTTGATTCGTTTCGGAATAGAATATATCGAATCTGGTCTTCTTGAAACGCTTCTGATGCTGTTAGTTTACAATGAGATGAACTTTGGTACTAGTAAACTGTTCGTAAATATACATTTGGAATGCAAACATTTTTTTAGAACTACATGGTTGCATTGATCCGTAGAAGATATTGGATATTATTATTATATTATGGTTCTATTTATTTTTTAATCGTGTTTTTCTTAAGTACATATATGAAAGGAAACAAATAATGGTTTGTGATCAAGGAGCTGTCATTTGGTAAATTTTTTAATTTTGCAAAAAATTTAGCGGCTTCAATTTAAATGTTTGTTTCTCTAATGTTTATTCATTTATTATGATGTAACTAAACATTTTTTTAAATTAATGTTTGACAGTTTAAAACAGGGTCCGGCAAAAACGCATAACATTATCGTCTATTGCAAGTCTGATGTCCCATACCACTATCGGCATCCCTCTATTTATCGACTGATCACAGGAATATGTGACCACATTTTTTAAAAAATCTATTCTACTGTCAACTAATACCCCTGGGCTCGCCGAACAAATTACTCGATCAAGGTTGACTTTGAACTTTGAACCCCTTTGCAAAAAAAAAAAAAAAAAAAAAAAAAACTCACGTGTTCATCATCAAACGCAAACACATAGAAAACTGATGGTATAAATGTCAAAAGGAAATATTGATTCGCCGACAGCACAAAGACCTGCCGAGGCGCTCGTCTGAGTGTATGACGTGCTGTAATTTTTCTATGTTCCATAATGTATGTCACGACAAATAAGATCGGAGGGATTATAAAATACGTCAACTTCATACGGGGGTGGATTAAGACTATAACGGGGCTCCTGGCTACAATCAAACCAGAGTCCCTTTAAATAAAATGATGGCTAGCAGCTAATATAAGATTGTGACTAAATATTAATCATGAAAAAAACGAACACGAAGAATTAACTGTTGAAGTGTGCGCCAGTGTGTAAAAATTGAGTGTTTAAAAAATATATATTTATATATTCCACCTCTGGGAATCGAAGACGATATCGCTTGCACCACGAGACTATACTCTTCCACACGGCCAGCAGAGCTTAGCAAATTATGTAATTTTTAAAAATATTAACAATATTTTATTATATGTTCTCTTAGTGAACCATTCAAATCAAGTTTTTCAATTATTAAGACTATCAGGTCTGCATAGTTATCAGTTTAATAGATATGAATTATTTATTTATTATATTTTCAATGGTTTGTGCAAACATTTGCACACTTTATTATAAAATATAAAAGGTGTGGGGTCCCCAAACCGTCGGGGGCCCCTGGCTATAACCCGTTCAGCCCCCCACCCACACCTTTAATCTGCCATAGACTCCATAGATCATAGAACTCCTCACGTCTCAATGACGTCAGTTTTATTTTTGGCCTCCTACGAATTAAAGACTAAAACATCATAAAAGTGAAATGGATAAATGAAATGTGTCCTGGGTGCACAATTAAATAAAATCTAAGTCTTTTAATACCCCGCTTCGCTACATGAATGAAAAATCTACCTTTTCAAAAACTGAGAAACTGATTAAAAGATTGCCTTATAATAACAACATTTAATCTCCTTAAACGTGTGGCTATGAGTTAACGAGAGTAAAATGTTCAGACATATTTAAACATTACTCTAAGTGCCTCTGCGTGCAGAAGTCATCAGTTACGACTTTACATTCAATTAACTGCCCTACATCATCAAGTTCTCTTACGACCGCAACTTTTTGGTATGTTGTATTTCTAAATCATTGGTAAACTTAAGTGTTGAGTGGGTTTTATTATTTGTATTTTAATGCGGATCTTGGTTTAACATAATATGGTCCTAAATCCCAATATTTAATATAGAATTCTATTTTTATGGAACCAAATTATTAGTATTTAAAATAACCTATATTTTTATGACTCTATAAAATATATTATTTAAACGAACCAGACCTCCTATTCTCTCCCCCCCCCCCCCTCACACAGCTTGAAAATTTGATTTTAGTTCAAATGAATTTTAATTTTTGTAATTATATCAATGAGAATTTTTTTTAAATTTTTTTTTTTTTTAGGTTATTTAAAAATGCAGATTCATTAGAAATGGAACATATTCCGGAGGCGCTGCTAGCTGCGAGGTTAGGTTTAGCTACTTAACGCTGGCATTTAAAAATATCACGGAAGTTCAGTTTTTATTGCACTAAAATGCCGAAAGAGACAGTGAGTGAGGGAGGCACAGAGACAGATATAGAGTGAGATAGCAACAAAAAAAAATGAAAGCTTCGGGATGAAGAACTATAATCTTTTCACGCTAGAACTCACCTTTAAGTAAATCCTCATCGCATAAACCTGCCTCGTAATCTCAATACAAAACACTCTCTGACTTAACTCCTGGGGACACTTAGCTAAGAATGCACATCAACGCACAATAGACTGACTACTAGGAACACTCACCTAAGAATTCACACCTGCCCACGGCACTCACAATACGACAGGGTCCATGCGGCACTCACAATACGACAGGGTCCATGCGGCACTCACAATACGACAGGGTCCATGCAGTGAGTGAGCGTCAATAAATATTCTACCGTCTATCCTCTCTCTCTCCTCACTGGGGGGGGGGGGGGGGGATAACAAAATCAATTCAGTCCCCACTTAGCGGAAGACAACGAAGAACGAACGTCCCTCCCCCCATGGCGTTTATGTAGGATCGTAACGAGCCAGTGCTACATGTTAGAGGCGGGTGGGATGGGTGAGGAAGGGTGTGGGGGCTCACGGGCATGCAGGGGCGTGTCTGGGGCGTAGAAAGTTGTTCCAGGTAAAATGATCCAAATTGGAGAGAGATAAGAATTAATTCAAACTAGATTATATTAATCTCTAATGATTGTCGGTGTTGATGGCCGGACCGAGGTCGTGTGGCTAGGGATTTTCAAGGGTCTGCCTTAGGACAAGATCGGACACGTGATTTCTTGCATGAACACAGTAACTTTTATATTCTAAATTGCCAATTTTATTGCAGCGGCGGTTTCTAAAATCGAATTTTTTGGAGTGAAGATTTTTAAAAAACCGTTACAGTTGTGGGTTTTTTCTTCTAATTTTTAATTATTCAAATACCTATTTTTCTGGAGTAAAAGACGAATTGACGTATAAGACGACCGCACAGTTTTGCTGTTAAAATAATGGTTTTGAGCTATTCTCTCCAATTACGACCAACCCTGTTCCAACACACTCAAAAGTTTGAGACTGGCTTTATAATTCTTTCTTCTATTTGGTGGAGACTCGATGAGGTCTTGACCGTTAGCCATTTGTATACGGTACAAATATGATAAGAATCAAGACCATACCGGGCATATAAGTCGACCCCGGACTTTTGAGAAGATTTTTAGGGTAATACGCTGGAATATACAGTGCGCAAATTTTTGCAAAGTAGTTTAAAAAAAACATTGGAAATCCAACCAATGGTATTGATGTCCATTTATGATGTCCTAATGGTTGATTAACTTAACAACATTTATTTCAATTTTTATAGCATAGTCAGTCTATAGGCATCGATAAAACAAAACAACAATTCAAGCAGTCACGTGACATAAATGCACTTCACATTGAGTGACACAAGTAGTATTAGGAGTATAGAAAAAAACTTATATTTTAGATTTAAAAGGACATATTTTAATCCCTGTACCCCTTGGCCCCTTCTTGACTTAATGAACCTCGTGAAATTCGTGGATTTCTAAAGACCATACACCCTGTTTATATATTAAATTAACAACACTAATGATTTTGTTATATGAATACTCCATATGACTAAACTATAATGAGCAAACCAAAGTCACTGAGATACCATAACCGATCACAGGCTGGGAACACTTGCTATACAAAACGCGCGCGTCGACTATTTAAGCTGAGATGCATTGACAAGCACATGAGCACCAATTTGAAAATATTTTGCTTTTAAATACATGGTACATGTATATTTTCATCTCCAGACTTCTATTCCGAGTAACGGCAAAGTATGGTTCAATATACTATTTACAGACTTGGGCAGAAAGATGTTATTTCGTGATCTGATTTTCCCGTGACTGCTGCTACTCATATAACTGGTTTTATTATCATCCGGTCCAAGCTGGTAGTTCTCTTAGTTTTTACTCCTATCAACTGATGTTTCCAAGAACTTATATCCTTTGATTTGATAAGCTTGAGTCACTACTATGAACTGAAAAATCAGATATTTCCGTGATATGATATACCTAAACTCAAATATTATTTTCATGAACTGATATTTCTAACATCGTATAGTTACGTTAACTGGTTTCCTTATGATCTGGTATTCTTGAGTCGCTCCTATTAACTGGCTTTCCTAAAATAAGATAATTCCAAGTACGGGTATTTCTACGATCCGGTAATCTATCAACTGGTAATCCTAAAATCAGAAATCTCCACGAATTGGTGTTGCCAACATCTGGTATTCTTGTATTACTTCTATGAAATGATATTCTTAGATACCGATGCTCCAAACATCTGCTTGAAAGCTGGTGTTTCTCAAGCACTTAAACTGGTCCTAGAAATAAGACCTGACATTGATCATGGAGTAGAGGTAACCAAGAAGACAGTGTGTCATATGCCGTCCCCTCTACCCCCTGCCCAAACCTGAGGCTCTGGTTTTGGTTTTTAACAATGGCATAGCTAGGAATTTGAGGATTTAGGGGGACCGAGGGGGGGGGGGGCTTAACCTCTTTGGGGGTCCCATACATAGCAGTGGCTTATTATTTTATAATTCAAAAATTTGGAAATTTCGTATTCGAACCCCAACCCACTCCTATAGCTACGCCACTGGTTTAAAAAGTGGTTGTATTTCATTTCCGTTTCTTGAAGTGATTTATTCACATACAATTCAATAAAGCAGTAAACAAGATATACAAAGGAATTGTATTATCAAGAAGAATTCAAGCTTCATTAAAAATAGACTAATACACAAGTAAGCATATCGGCTGATATCTTGATCAGTAAAAAAGATACATAAAAGTATTCAAACATTTATATCATATAATGTAATTATGCATAACATGGAAAAATAATAATCATGTAAAGATTGTGAAAACACAGAAATTAAGAAAGATGGGCAAAAAGTGAAATGACTTAACAAAACTTTTTTTTTAGCTTTATCGCAGTCTTCTTTTATATGACATTTTAGTAAAGCAGGAAGCGTATGGTAATCAATATGCATTTGACACCGATCATGCTCGAGAATGCAAGTTCAAGTATAACATTTTTTTATCGGACCAAACCGAGAAAAGAAAAGTCTGAAAAGAAGCGTCCCAACAATTTGCTAATTAGTATTTTAAAAAAATAATAATTGTGGAATTGTTTATCCTGGCATATAATGTCAACCTGGCATATAATGTCAGCCTTGCATGCTAAGGGATGACGATTCTTTCTATCCCCATTACATGTTGTCGCTGCAGCAAATTGTTCGAACTTTCTCTTCGCCATCATATCTTTGGTATTTACTCCGCCATATTGATCAATACCTTGCTCTATTTCTTCTCCGCGTTATTGATTAAGTTTGTTTGTTTTTTTTCCTTGTTTTCTTTAGGGTTTTTTTTTATGCCGAAGACACCCTTTGTTTGGCATACACAGCAAATTTTTAGAGATAAATCTTTAACATTTAACATCAATATTCATATACGAAATGCCAGTAGGAAAAAAACACGTTTCTTGAATAATCGGCGTTATTTGCTTTGTTATATTCTCTACCTTTAGGCTACAATTTAATGTTCATGTAAAATTTCTATGAATGAAAATAGAGATTTGTTAGCCCCCGACACGCTACATAAATATTTGCATAAAATATTTATTTATAACATTACGTTGTAAGTATATCTTATCTCTTACACTGCCAATCATTGACAACATCCCTTGTGGCTCAGTGGAAATGATAAATTACCAACTTGATAATTTCGTGTGATACTTGAAACATGGATAATTTAGGCGTCATTATTGCTTTTTACTAATGGCTGCGACCGTCCTTGACCGTAAACACGTCTGCTCACGTGGGCGTGCAATTATTTTTTCTTTTCAAAATGGCTTGTGGTAAGTAAAGACGGCAAATATCAGTCAGAAAAGAATATTTGACAAGTGTTTGACGGGTGAGTGTATGATAGATGTGAGATTTTTACAGATGATTTTTTTTTACCAGAGAGTATTGTATTGCTGAGAACTGTACGAATATGTCCAATAGTATGAGACTAAGTGGCAAAGAGATACGTGTATGAAATATGTCACGCAATACTATAATATCCTTTAAAATGTTGGGAATCATCAAAACGCATCTGCATTGGGTTAGTTGATGGGAGCACCATATAAAATCATTTCACCTTTAACCTCTGTCCAATCCCGTCCAATCCTGCCTTGCACTCCCAGCTTTAACTTAACACCCAGGTGCAATCAATATAGTGTGTCCGGGAAGGGGGGGTGGATAATTTTTTTAAGTAACTTGTTTTTCTTAACAATGTTTACATATATTTTATGTTTTAATAACGATCAAATTAAAAACTCTGGCTGTTAAAAAAATCCCTTGAAGTATATTTTTTTTTAATACGCAATATGAGATATTTTGAGATATTACTGTTTGGAATACACGGTTTAGTTTAGAACAGTGGTTCCCAACCATTTTTACCCACGGACCCCTTATATAGTCAAAACTTCCCCACGGACTCCCAAGTGAAAAACGACATAAATGCATAGTACAAAAATTACAATTTGAAAAGCAACATTTTGATGAAGAAGTATGGTATTTTTTTTGAAATTATGTCTTTTGTTCAATATAAAATTGAAAATAATTAATAACTTGGAATACAGTGATGAGATTTTCTGAATATATTTATGACCAACTCAGTGACTGCGTGTAGCAACTAGAAATCGCCATGAGCACCAATTTCTAGTCGCTTTATGTTTTTAATGATGAGGTTCACAACGTCACTGAATTTTTGTTCTACCAAATGGCAAGACGTTAAAGCAGCCAAAAACCTCTGTACAATAACTTATAATGGAGGATATAAAACAGGGACTTGACTTTGCAACCAGAATTTGTAGTATCCTTATAGTTCAAACATTGGTTTAAGTTTCTCCTTTCAATAAGCTGCTCCTGTATTAGTATGGATTCATCAGTGTTTGGGATCTGAGTTTGCCCACATGCTAAAGGGTTTAACTGCCATTCGGGAATTTCCAAGTGAAGAATGTCTTCAAATCTTTGGTTCAGGTCTGAGGTCTGCATGAAGAGCTTTTAAGTGTTGACAGAAAGACATGAAATATTTATATCTTTTTTTTTTTAAATTTCGAAAAAATAGGAAACTCAGAACATTCTCCTGTTCCTAAGTTTTGTTTGCACAGAAAAAGGTTTGCATCAAACTCAAATATAACGCTTTTAATTTTGATTAAATTTAATAGGTTACCTTTAAGTTAAAAATTAGTTTCGTTAAAGTTGGTCAAATAAATCATTCATAAAGGGTAAGTCTTTTTTTTACTTCATTGTGTTGCAAATCATTGTCTTTGATTTTCCAGGAATGAGGACATTGAATCCAAGAGAGCATAAAATCGATTTAAACATGCACTTTTTGATAACCAACGTACTTCTGTGTGAATAAGTAAACGATTATAATCTTCTTCATTTTCTAAACAATATTGAGCAAATACTCTCTAAATGAAGCAATTCCCTTCGATTATATTAAATGCTCTAATGACATAACCTAGTTATCCATGAAAACTTTCATTCAAATTTTTTGCGAATAAATAATGTTGATGAATGATTCAATGTACTGCAAATACATTTGGTACAGCTTGTTTTAAGTATGCCAGAAAATCAATGGTATTTCATTACCTTCAATTTTTTTTTTAATTCAGCAAATAGCGTTTCGCCTTTTGTATCTGTTTCAAAACATTTAGGCATGCTTCAAATATTCAACAACACTGTATTGTCGTCATTGTGTCTTCGGTTCACTCAGTGTTGGATTCACCTATTTGCTAAACAAGCTATAGCATAGGGCCACCAGATTTTTTTTTATATATTTGGCTCTGACATAGAATATCTGGACTTCTCAAATAACATCGGGCCCATCAAGTCTAAATCAAGCCTTGGAATCACTCATTCTCTTATCTGTTGTAACAAACCACTGTTAATAATGATTAACGTTTTCAATGGAATGCTACTGTAAAACCCTTTTAAAAAAAAAAAGAATACTTGATGATAGGATACAAATTATATAAATGTAACTTCCCAATACATTAAAAAGATACAAAAACTTGCAACCCTCATAGATTCAAGTTAAAAACGTGTCATTTTCTGACCTATCTATAAGAATTCCGCTTTTATTACACATCAAAATTGACCTACCAGCAAACCAGCTATTTTGATGGGTTATAGAATAGATGCGGAAATTACAGTAGTTCTACTTCCTTTTCTAAGTCAAACAACATTGTATTCCATGACTGGGAGCACCTAAGATGGTATTTAATTAGAAGAAAAGGCATTCACATACTATGTTATTTATAATTATTTATTTCAATTTCTATAATAATAAAAAATGATAAGTTTTATTATTTGAATTAAACCTTGCGCACACATCCGGACGTTATTCGGGGAGCCCCCAAATCAATTATTAATATCCACGAACACCCCTGAATGGTACAGGGGACCACTGGGGTCAGTGCGGACCACTCTGGGAACCACTTGTTTAGAGGGATCTGGTGAAAAAAACGAAGAAGGGAAAAAAACGATTATCTAGCAGTGTTCTATACCATAACAGACTCACGCGCTAATGTAGTCTACTTTGTCAACTAGCTCGGCCGTGATTTAACCCGAAGTGATCCAGAGCAATAAGTACGTTTGGGTAGTTTGTCTCACTTGCATGCAGGATGCTGTGACACGCTGTCACTTTATCGACGACTCCATTTATGTCGCTGTGCAAATGTGGCTGCGATTGTTAACAGTGGTAATATAGCAGTCGGGGGCATCGGTACAGGCGCTTTAAAATATCGTAACGTGCCTTCAACGAAGATTGAAATATGAAAATGAAAACAATCAACTGTATCTCAGCCGAAAAATTGCAGAACATTTAATGTACATGTACATTAGAAGATAGATTTTCACTGGTTATTACCTCTTTAGACCATCTTGCTTACACGAGGCAGCTTAGAAAAAAAGGAAGAAACTGCGTAGTGTGTGAGTTTATTAGAGCATAAAAAGGTATGAAAGTATCAGCAATAGCCTACGTCATAAAAAGTTTTTATTTTTAAAAAATACACTATTTAATGATGAAAGACACTAATACCAATCCGTTAATGTTAAAAGAAACTTTTTAATGATGTAAGAGTCAGAGAGACACCAAGTATACGTCAAAAAGATACTATTTTAGGATTGCATCCTAACCCTTAACCCGTGAGTGCTTAGTTGGGGGCACCTGGTTTAAGAGAAGGAATCTCTGGACTCATATCCGAAGATTTTTTTGGTATAATTGTCTAAACCCTTAGAACTCCTCCTAGTCTTGGTGGTCGAGAGGTAGCGCTCTCGACTGTCACACTGATGGTCACGAGTTCGAATCCACACGAAAGTGAGGATTTGTTCTCGGGGCCTGAGGAGTCCCCGAGTCACCCAGCTCCGAATGGGTACCTAACTAGACAATAGTTAGGCGGCTGGGGTAATGCGTGGAACCCCTATAGCCGTGGCCTGTGACCGCTGCATCACTTGCCAACAGATCATCTCTCATGGTCTGTGGACGCAATTATCTTCTGCATAGAAGGAGCGTCTGTATATCTAAGATAAGATAAGTCTTCCAGTGCCAAATAACAGGAACATACATAATCTTACATTTTGGTGTCACCCCTGCTCCTTGTAATGGTGTCACCCGGTGCGCTCCGCACACCTCACAACGCCGAGTGACGCCACTGCTCAGTATCCTCGTTTCCACAGCGTTGGTATCCATTCAAACCGCATACCTTGCACTTACACCTCATTTGGGATAAACGTTGTAGTTTCCAATTGAGCTGAATATGTGTCAATAACTCAGCCACTATGATTAGAAAAGTGTATTTCTTATTTTAAGTAAGTAACACGTGATATTGCATCTCAGTGCTGATCAGCTTAACCTGAAGTAATCTCTTTCTACACATTTTATTTGAACGCGAACAGATTATCTTTTTAAGTGAGGGAGTTTACTTTTTATCACAGTGTTGAATTGAATCTATCCATGACTGCTCGTTCAAAACAATGGGACACACTTTTTTCAGTAAGAATATTGTTTACCGGTATCTTTCATTGCCTCCCTTTGGTTTTATAAATTCTAGTAATGTTTTTCGTGTTATTTTCTCATCTGATTAATCTTTGAACTCTGAAAACATATGAGAATTATTTAAACCATGATCTTTGCTAAGATACCATACATACAGAGGTACTGTGCCTTATAATATCATGAATCGCCATTAGCCAAAACGTTTACTGTTGTCAAATATAGCTGAAATTTATTGTTTGCATTAAACTATTTTGTTTGTATTTTCTTTGTTAATACACATCTCCAAAAATTAGGGCTGTTATCGATTAATTTAAATTTAATCGTTGACTTTTGAAAAATTACCGAATAATTAATCGATAATTTTGATTAAGCTAAAAATAAGATGTATGGCGTCATTTAACATGAAAATTTCAAGGGAAGTAAGAAAAACATGCAATTAATATTTTTTTAAAATTTAAATTTAAAGTTTACACTTACAAAATCTTTTTTTTATTCAGAAGTTTGTACGTAAAAAAAGCAAACTATTATTAATTATTAACAATTAATCTTTTATTAATAAATCGAAAAATTATTTAAAACAACCTCTTCAATTTAATCGTTATTTTATCGATTAAAATAATTTTAATCAATAAAATTTTTTACCTATTAATCGATAATTTCCGCAGCCCTGCCAAAAGATGTAATTAATGTCCATAAAAACTGAGTGTTGCTACTATAATGAAACAATTCATACAATGTATAAGTGTAGCCAGAACTTACTTGCATCAACCATATTGTCTTCATATAATATAGGCAATCAAACGTACCCCAAGCTTTTAATTTTAATTGATAATGGTTTCACAGTTTAAACTTTTGGAAGGACATTTATTGTGTACTAAGGAGACTTCAGGAAAAGATAATTAATTTTAAGTAATGAGGTGGAATTCTTTTAACACCACATATTAGTGTACCAAATGAATTTAAACAGACCAACATTTGTATACACACAATTATTGAAGAGGAAAAATGGGTATATCTACCAGATTTATACTTACATATGTTTTTGTAATATGTTCATCAGTCCCTCAATGTCACTTCTTATATAAAAAAATTGTTAAGCCCTCCGCCAAAATAAAATGTAAATTTAAAATAAACCCTATATCCAAAAAAGGGAGTGCAGCTAAGATCTTAATTTTTTTTTTAAAAAAGGCTAATTAAAATCTAGTCAGAACCATACAAGAAACAATATTTTGAATTTTATTTAAGTCTTTTTTTAACTTTTCCTCTAAAAAATCTCTGCTTTTTTACAGCCATTTATCATAATGAGACGTGGTGGTCCAGAGGTAGCGCTTTCGACTGTCATACTGATGGTCACGAGTTCAAATCCACACGAAGAGGAGTCCCCCAGCTCCGAATGGGTACCTAACTAGACAATAGTTAGGCAGCTGGGGTAATGCGTGGAACCCCTATAGCCGTGACCTGACGGCTGCATCACTTGCCAACAGATCATCTCTCATGGTCTGTGGACGCAATTATCTTCTGCATAGAAGGAGCGTCTGTATATCTAAGAAGAAGAAGATAAGATAAGAGTGTAGAAACCCGCCCCTCCCAGGACTATATCCTATGGACTGTTTGGTTTAGACAAAATTAAGGTGACAATGCAACCCAGTGACCCAAATAGTTGCTTAATTATTATGTTAGTAGGACCAAAAAAGTTATGACTTTTTTGTGCACAATGTTTTTTGACTAGGTAACTCACATTTTTTTAATTAATTTAATTCAAATATCTTAGAAATTTACCTATGTTATGAAAGTATTAATTTTGACTTATCAGTTCATTATATTTTCATTTAATGCACTTAAAGCCAGAGAACTTTAATTGAGCCACATTAAACTTCCAACACTACAAGCAATTGAGAAGATGTGGCTAAATAAAAGCTCTCACATAATCTGCTTAAATTTGATGTTTGGTGACATACATTTACATGAATCCTGTGTGCATACCTGTTGACATATTTGTGTCAAGATATGAGAATCACTGCTCATAATTGTTATGCCTTTTCAGTCAGGCAGAGTCAACTTGTACAGAATTATGGCTGTTTTAGTCACTCATGAGAGTTAGGATTGTGTGTGTGTTGTGGGGGGGGGGGGGGGGGG
>MUZC01000151.1:88850-127982 GCA_002072015.1 Radix auricularia
GGGGGGGTTCCCTGCTATATATGGTTATGGTGTGGTGTGGGGAGACACACACTAGAGTACATAGAGAGAGAACATCCAAGTGCGCTCGAGTGTCTAGAGAGTAGTTATAATATTAGGGACTCAGTCAGTGTTTGCACTAATGAGTAAGTGGCATTTATAGGTATACGTTTGTGTACCTGAGTCCTTGAGGGAATGTAATGTATTGCTGAATTAATAAGGACTTGATATGAAATGACAAGAGTCAAGACTTTGTCCAGAACCCAGTACCCAACAATTTGTAGGAGCCATTTTTACATGTCTACGACAGCTTCTGTTAGTGTCTACATCACAACTCAAAACTCATTACACTGCTGCATGTCACTAATGTTAATAATAAGAGTCAAAGACAAAGCAAGCATAAAACAACAAAAAATCCATATGATTCCTGCATACAAAGCGTATTTAATTTTTTCAATATTGCTGATTTTGAGTACACTAAAATTAAAGCCACTCCAATCCATACTTTACATTTCTTCCAAAAAACAATCACAGTAGAAGTAAGTGACTTTGTCATAAACAGGAATAATTTACATTTTAAACTGTATATTGCTGGAGGCTATGGTCAACTCCTTTCTCAGGGAAGACTTAAACTGCTAGCTATCTCCAGCTTGTGTTCCCTTTTCCAGCTATGTTAAATTTTCTTTTGACCAAACACAGTGAGCACACAACAGGATCCTCCGCCATTTCTGGCTCTCCACCCAGCATCAAAAGCAGGACTCACTCCATCATATCAGCACCTTCACCCCCTGTGGCATCCTCTGTGAGGTGGAGATCTTCCAGCATCTCCTGGAGGCTGATCTGTGGTATACCTTCATCATCAGTGTCTTCAGATTCAACAGTGATCTTGGTGGGATCTGGTGATGGAGGAAGTGATGGAATCAATTCTAAAACATTGATACAGAATATGTTTCAGTATTTTATAACCCAGTAGCTTTTTTAATCAATACAATAAAAGATTAATATGTAAATGCAGATCAAGTTATCATGTGATTAAAATTATTTATTAATGTGAAGTTTACCAATGAGGCATGGCATAAGGCATGCAGAATTTTTATTCAGACAACATACATCATCTAGATCATGAGGACCAATCCTGTTTAATCTGGACTTATTTTAATTAGTAATTACCCAGAGTTCATTTTTTTGGGGTCAAATATTAAATCTAACATTAAATGTCAATGTAAACATAATCAAAGTGTGTTGAGGACTGAAAAATATATATCACTTATTGTTGTTGTTTACTTATTACTTTGATCTTGAAAATAAATTTTTCAATGCACCGAGTTGACAGATATTGCAGGAGAAATGTAAATACTGGTGGAGATGTCAGTGGGGGAGAGGGTCTTGCTCAATTTGTTGAAATTATGTAAAATACCTCGGTAACAGATGATTAACCAGACTTTATTAATCAATCCTCAAAAAACAATAGGTCTTAACAACCTAAGTTATTATTGTATGGTCACCATCAAACTATACATAAAAAAAGTTTCAGGTCATTCACTGTACAAAATCATTATTCCCCTGTATAGCTAAGTTTTTTAATTAACTCTTAATGTGCCATAAGGTTTTTGGAAAACTTCCGCCTCAGTACCATAAGAATTTCCCAAATTGCGATCAACCGGTTATAAAATTGAAAAAATTGCGTTAAATCCATTTCTATTAATATAGTCATACTGATTATTACTGATGTTATCTTTTAGAATAAGATTGGTTATTTTATGTATCCGAAATACCGTTTTGAGTTTAAAACTATTTTTACCTGTAGTTTAGTACTATTATTTTAGTAATAAAGTATAGTGAAATCGCATCTTCGAAAAAAAAACGTAAAATCTTCTAAGAAACATCGCGAATCGAGCGATAACACTAGCGAGGTAAATAGCCGCCATTGCCGGAAGTCGAAAACATTGTTCATCCCGCACTGAATAGTTTTTATTTTCTGTAATTTCGTTTCTAAAGAGAGTTCTATCGAGTCGCGCATTACTGCTCTTTGGTACTAAACGGTAAACCGCGGATTACCGCGCTTTGGTACATTAAGAGTTAACAATTGTGTATAAGACTTCTACTTATTCACCTTTGTAGATGTTAACATTCTCACGAAGTCCTTGATCCTCTTCCAAGTCATCCAGAAAATCGTTGTAGTCCCTGTGGTACAGAGTAGGAAAAGTTATTTGAGAAAGCAGGAGACGAAGCTGTACTTAATTTACTGGTTATTTCAATCTTAGACAGCAATTTTGTGAAAACCAAAGACATAAAACACAAAGAAGCAAGCTAAAACTTTAATCCCGAAGATGATATATATAAAGTTATGGTTTATCCATTGTAACCTACAAGCACCACTCTCCATTTTGAAAGTTATTTTGATCCACTGGACTATCACAGAAAATGAAACAATATACTTTTTGGGTCAAACAAAGATGGTTGATACATTTTTTTCATTTATTTAAAATGAAAAAAATAGGACAATTTATCAGCTACTCACTTTGTCATGCTTTCAGTGTCAAGGTCCTGGGCCCCATCAAATCTCTGCAGACGCCACTTTCTACGCCTCATCCTTCTGGCATTATCAAAAACTTTCTTTACCAGCATCTGGCCAGCAAAACAAGAAATGAATTAATTAATAATTAGGGAAAAAGGTCTTTAAGGCTGTCATAGTGTTCTGGCTACTCAAAACTAATTTTCAAATATTCGTTCGTTCGTTCGTCCGTCGAATCACCGAGGACACTTTAGTCATCCGAGGATTGCTGAGACTGGTTTTGCCTACGTGTGCGCAGATGGCTGACAAGGCCCATCCTGGCACGGAAAGTTCGGGAACAGAAGGGACATTGAATGAGTTGATTGTCTCCTGGAGGGTTGACAGCACGGGCCTTTCGGGCTTGCCTCTTCTTTTCTGCGGCGTTAATCCTGTTTGCCTCGCATGTCCTGGCATCTTCGTGGATGGATTGGCACCAGGTGGACCGGTCCAACGCAGCTTCCTCCTACGTGTCTGGGTTTATTGCAAACGCTTTCAGAGACACTTTCAATGTGTCTTTAAAGTGTTTCTTTTGTCCACCATAGGACCGCTGGCCATGCTGGAGCTCGCCATAGAAGAGTCTCTTTGGTAGTCTCTCATTTGACATTCGGGTAAGGTGCCCTGCCCAGCGAAGCTGTGACTGCATCAGGAGGGTGAAGATGTTGGGGAGGCCAGCTTTGGTTGGTACAGTGGTGTCTGTAGTTTTGTCCTGCCACTTTATGCCCAGAATCTTCCGGAGGCTTGTTGTGTGAAAGTGGTTCAGCTTTTTAGCATGGCGTTGATATACGATGTTTCGCATGCATAAAGCAGTGTAGGGAGCACCACTGCCCTATATACTTTCACTTTGGTCTGGATGGTAATGCCTCTTCTGTTCCACATAACTTAAGATTTTTATGAAATCCTTAACAAATAAAAAAAATTAAATGTATGTGCCTCTACAATGATCTGCTACGCACACATCAACATTACATGGACTAGAAAAGACTTGTTTAAGGGCTCATTTACAATAAACTTATGAGATGAAGCCTACAGATCCTAAAATACAAAATTATGTTAACCAACTGAAGGAAATATTGTACTCACTACATCAGGTATCCTATCAGCCTTCATCTTCTCAAAATGCTGATGATTCAGGTTTGCATTTGTAAAATCAAACCTGGTATAAAAAAGCAAAGACATCCTAACATAATGACAATAACAAGTTATAAAAATAGCTGCTTATAATAATAAAACATTTTTTTAATGCTAGTTAGGAATATATATGAAGTCACACCTATGTTGTCATGATTCTCCTTTCAAAGCTTGATGCCAAAATTTTAGGATCATTCAGTAATAGGCAATAGAATTACCTGGAAGAAGCATTTGTGTTAACTAAAACCTGATGCTATTTTAAATATATTCTTTAAACAATATGTACCCAAGAACTGTATCGCCAACTTTTAGAATATGACCCAAATGTGTTCGGCAATGAAACTGTTGTTCATTAACTCCAAGGTCACTCATCCTTGCAACATAAACATCAGCTAAACCATGCTGAAATAATATTAAAAAATATCTAACATAAAAATATGTTTCATAATCTCAACATAATCAGTGCAGATTCAATATTAAGGTAACTATAATATGTGCAGGAGAATAAAAATAAGTAATACATTAAAAGTCCCTGACAGAAAATATGTACATCTAATATAAAAATAAATGAATAAAATTATTAACACTTTAGCTACCTTAGTTGACATGCGAGGACGAAATGGTCTGTCCCTGTCTGGCACAATGTCAATTTCCATGACCATGAA
This sequence comes from Radix auricularia, assembly GCA_002072015.1. NCBI lineage: Eukaryota > Metazoa > Mollusca > Gastropoda > Lymnaeidae > Radix > Radix auricularia. Next base: position 93,195 of record MUZC01000151.1, read on the forward strand.
CTCTATCAGCTGTTTTGGTGAGACCAGAGCAGTAAATGGCTGTCTCCAGTAGTTGGCGGAGCTCAGCTCACCAACTGTCAAAATTAAGAAAATTACATGTTATCAGATATACCGTACTATACTAGATTATTTCACTTGTCCAACAAATCTATTAACAGCAAGACATGTGAGACAACACAAGATTTAAATTATCCAGGGACTCAAGAAAAAAATGTTAATCCCAATGCTCAGAACATGGTTGAACTTTTCATTCACACTGTACAATTGTAAAAAAGTTGTATTTTGTTGACAAAGTCTTATCTTGTTTAAATTCATACATAGGCAATGAGTGTTTCAATTGTTTTTAAAAATTAAGTACCAGTATTGGCACTATAAAAGTTATTTTTTTCTTATCCAAACAATTTTTTCTAACTGAGGTTTAAGCAAGTTGATTAAATTCATATCTTAGCTGAATGCAGTTTTTGTCTCGGTATTGCATTATTTTAAACCTTACCAAGCTGGTATTGGTAATATTAAGATTTAAGAATTATCCATATCGACAGACAATGAGAAATGTGTTCACCCAAAAGAGGAAAGTGAAAGCCAAAATGTAAAGCAAAAGTAACGATCCCTCAATAATTTCTTCTCTACACTAATAACAAGTAACCACAACCAATAAACAAAAAATATTGTAAAAAACTGGGATTATTTTATAGTTCCCAAAGTTTTAAAAATATTCACATCATTTTTTGATTTTGTCCAAGGTGTGTAATGCTTTGTATTAATAATTAGTATGTCTAGGTCAGACTTAATTAAATCTTTACCTTGCAGAGTGTGAGGGTCGATGACATGAATTGTCTGTGTCACCCTCTGCACTATAACCAGTGGACTAATGCTACCCATCTGCTGAGCCGTCTTTTGTGGCAGGCAAATGATGTGATCCTACAATGCAATAAATCCTGTGAAATAATACTTGATCTACCAACTCTTAATTAACTGAATTAAATAGGAAAGAAGTTTGCCTCACATCACTTAAAACTATGGAAAAAAATGAAAAGTATAAATAAACTATTTATTTACATAACAATTCTCTCAAGAGTAAAATATGATATACTGTCAAGATGTCCATGTTAAATCTCACTTGATAGTTATATTACATATAAGATATAATTTACAGACAAACCTTGCAGATAGGTACAATCTCCACAGAAAATGTGTATTTGTATGTAAATTTGTTGTTACGGATATCATGGGAAACAAGTTCCTTCCCTGTTACATAACTGTGGACATATTATAAATGACTTTATTTCTGATGAGCAAGACAAGAGGAAAACTGCTCTTGATAGGACTAAGTGACTTAATTTTTTTACTTTAATAACTATCAATTTCATTCTTAAACAAATAATTTTTAGTAAAAGTCTTACAGTAAAAAATGTAACCAAAATGTTGCAGAAGATTTCTTACCGACTGGGAACATATGCTGATAAAAACTCAACTAGCTTTTTAGCATCATCTTGTTTGGTGAAGAAAAAATCCAAGCCATCTAAACAATGTTAATTATGGAATATTTAAGAATGTTAAAAAATATATTTGAGCATCACAGTGCAAGCCAAATTTAACAAGTTTTTAACAATTAGTAAAGCAATAATTTGTCATAACAATAAACTTATTATAAACCAAAAACAAAAATATGATAAAAAGTTATTCTTAAATACAATGTTCATTTTACTATTTTTAGCAGTGAATAATCAAATCCTGTACCACACAACATACCTGCCATAGGTTTGATATTTACTGTACTTCGGTGGGCTTTGTGTTTCAGAATAAGTTGCTCCAGGTAGAAAAATGTCTTCTTATGGTCACTCTGTGTAAACAACATTAGTTACAATATTTAATCAAGTTTGTAGAAAACTTACATTTTTTTTAAAAAAAGGACTTAAAATTAATGTCCTTATATTTTTTAGATAAATTCATACAAATTGGATATTTTGGTTGATTTAATTGGTTGGCTCTAACATTCTGGTAACAGATGATGAAGACTTGCCAAATCTGTTTAAATTATAAGAACTTTAATGTCTAAACATATTACAGGCAAGTGGAAACCACATTCTTTTGAATACCTTTTGTCTAATTTGAACAACAGCTCGCCAGAAGTCCTTAGCTTCAACTCTGTGGCAGTCATCACACATGTGCGGCTGAATCACATACTCCACAACAAATACTTGCTGCAGCACAGCACCATTCATAACCTTATATTTTTTGTGATTGAAATAAATAAAGGGAAGGTTACTATTAATCTTTGTCTTTTGGTTTCACTACAGATTTTTAACAATATTTTTAATAGCAAATGGGTTTTTAAAAACATTTATTCATTCAGTGGGATTGCTAAGAAAACAGATATTTAAAAGTTGACAAACCTCCTTCTGTACAGCGAGCTTAACTTTCACTCTCATTGAGTGAGGTTCTGTCCATACAAAACCTGCGTCAACCAATTTGACCTGATTGAGAAAATTTCACAAATAGTTTTGAAATAATGAAGCTAACAATTATACTGCTTATTTACAGTGATCAGAGAGTTTGAAACTACTGTTATTAAACATTTTCTTTCTTTGAATTAAAAAGGGTGTACATAATGTCAAATATTTCAAATACCATTGTTTTATTTCCATGCCTTACAATATTACAGTAATGGTGAATAGAAAAATAAATAATAGTTTGAAAAAAATTAGTTGCTCTCAGATCAACCATAAAGACATAGTTGAATTTTTAACTCTTCTTGTGCCATAAGGTTTTTTGAAAATTTCCACCTCAGTGCCGTAAGAATTTCCCGAATTGACATCAACCGGTTATGAAATTAAAAAACATTGCGTAAAATCCATTTATATTATTATTGTCATACTTACTTCATCTTTTTAAGGTAAGAGTGGTTATTTTATGTATCCAAAAGACTGTATTGACTTTAAGAAAATTTTTACCTGTAGTTTAGTACTATTATTTTATTAACTCTTAAAGCCCCATAAGGTTTACAATAAACTTCCGCCTCAGTCCCGTAAGGATTTCCCGTATTACGATCAACCGATGGTGAAATTTAAAAAATTGCGTAAAATCCATTTATAATATTATTGTCATACTGACTTCATTTTTAAGGCTAAGAATGGCTATTTTACGCATCTAAAAGACCGTACTGAGTTTGAAACAATATTTACCTGTAGCTTAGTACTATTACTTTAGTAATAAAGTATAACGAAAACGTATCTTCGAAAAAAAAAAACGTTAAAACTACAGAAAAACATCTCAAATCGAGCGATAACACTAGTGCCGGCAATGGCCGCCATTGCCGGAAGTCAAATACACCGTTTTTCTTGCATTGAAGAGTTTTTACTTGCCGAGATCTCATTTCTAACGAGATTTGTATCTAGGGACGCATTACGACGCTTTAGGGATAGCGGGAAGAGACGCATTACGACGCTTTGCGACTTTAAGAGTTAATAAAGTATAGCACAATCGTATCTTCAAAAAAAAAAGTGTAAAAACGACCAAAAAATTTCCCGAATCGAGCTATAACACTAGGGATGGCAACAGCCGTCATTACCAGAAGTCAAAAACATCGTTTTTCAAGCACTGAAGAGTTTTTAATGTCTGGATTTTTCGTCTATAAAGAGAGTTCTATCGAGTCGCGCATTATCGCGCTTTGGTTTTTAAAAAAAAGGTAAATAGCACATTATAACGCTTTGGCACATTAAGAATTAAATAACTGAGAAAGAACTTACCTTGGTCAGACCCTTGAGTTTTTTCAAACATATAGAAAGCAATTCTCTGGACTCCAGACCTGCTTTTATCCATTGGTTTGGTGGTTGCAGATATCTATTGACATTTTTTAAAATAATAAATATATCTCAATTTTTATCATAATCAATAAGAAGAAAACAGCATTTATATTTCTGCCCTCTATACAAAAATAAATGTTTAAAAAAATTAAGTAAGTTTACAAATATATTTTCTTAAGTTAAGGAAATGGATGCTGTAAGGTGTCAAAAAATATACATTTAAACCCATATCATCTTCATAAATTAAGAAAATACCTGGATTTGAAGCTTAATTGCAATACCATGGTATTTTAATTAGAGAAATATTATATGGTCAAATCAAAAAATCTACCCAAAAAAAGTAAAAATAATTATAAAGGATCTCATGTCTGGCAAAAATTACCTCTCACAGCCTCTGCAAAATGACAAAGCTGAAGTTTTTGGGATATCCTCAGTTATGTCAACATCAGACCGAAGGCAATCAACACACATATTGGTTGGATTAGGCTCAATTTGAAGTCCACATCGACAACATGATCTGAAAAAGAAAAAAGATATTACACATAATACATCACAAATTAACAACTCCAATGACGGCTTATAAGAATTAATAGAATGTAATTGATGTTACCCTGTGCTTACAAAAGTTAAGCTGAAAAATCCAATATCTAAAATTTCAGAACTGTCAGTTCATACTTTTCATGAATACAAAAAGGTCTAAGTGAGTTGTAAGTAAAATAGAAGGATAATTTAAGCTAGGCCTAATTACTCATAATTTGATTTTAATGTTTTATGGGGTTAGTAGTATCAGAAAATTGGAAAAGTGCCCTGGCCCAAGTAATATTTTGTTATTATTAGCTATTAGTGGCTAAGAATCTAAAAACATTAGGCATTAGGTTTCAGTACAGTATCATAGTATGCATAGATATAGTATAATTTAGAATAACTTTTTAGCATAACTATAATTCAGCTGGTAGGCCAATGCTAAATTTAAATTTAATAAATAGAAAAAGTTTATTAAGTATTAAGTTAAAATTATCGAATTGTATGCCGTTATGCCTCTGGCCTTTTACTTTAGTCTAGCTATTAGTATTAGAAACTATTAGTTTTAGTCTAGTAGTAGTATTTTGTACTAGAACTAGTATCAGGGTTGCCAACCATCTGTAAATTTAAGGATGGTCCGAAAAGATTTGTTGTAAAATTGCCTTTCTGCAAAATGCAGTTAAAATATTAAGACGTCCGTAAAAATAATTGACAAAACGTGGAATCTCAATGTTAACAAAAAAATCAGTAAATCATGTTGTTGATATCTATTTTGTTGATTCAATTTTAATTTTTAAATTGTTTTAGTTGCATCCCGCGCTCTATTAATAAACTGTGGGAGCTTTCTGGACAGCTAGGCTTGCGCAGCGAGACACATCGTGGCAAGATGGTGCTACTAACGTAATGTTTGGAGCCAAAAATTCAGTGCTTTTTACGTTTCAGAAGTGTACAACCTAATATATTTCTTATACACTACACTACACATGCCATGTAGCTGCTCTATGTGCCACTGTTGCATGTAAAACATTTCCCAAATTTATTGAACAGCTATGCAAAGACATTCCAAGACATTTTTCACATAGTTGCAAAATATTACAACTGTTCAATAGAATGTTTCTATCGAATTCTCAGATTTTACCAGATTTTTATTTCTTCTTCTGCATTCTCAAAATCTGTTTCGAAGGAGGATTTAGAGCACAAACCCTATATCAGTGATGTATTGCGCTGTGGCTGACCATTGGCTCAGTTCACCAGACAGTTTATCATGGAGATTTTGAGAACGCAGAAGAAGAACCAGATTTATATGAATATGCAGAGGCAAATCTACTGTTCAAAAGTGTGTTGATTACTATTTATGACCACAGGTACTGTTGTTAGTTGAGGACTTAACGAGTTTTGATCACTTGGAAAGTAAAAACTTAAAATCATGCGATAACATATTCATTGGTTATCAAACTAAACTACAGCTGAAAAAAGTAAATGATCCATTGGTTGTTGAAAAGTTTTATATTGATGTTCTTGCTGAACAGTCTGCAGACACAATTTGAGAATTTGTGGAAAAAGGTGGGCCAGTTCCAAAATTTCCAACTGTTCCACCGATATTCTGTTAGTAGGTTTTAGTTCTGACTTGAGCTTCAGCACTCTGTTGCTAATAGGCATTCTTTCCTGGATGGCACCAACTGCACTGGTAAAAAATGAGAAACAGACTGTCTACTACAAAGTTGGAAAAGTGTAATGACTGTAATTAATGGACCTGTAAAAATTACTCCCACAATAATCGACAGTGTAAATGTTTCTATGTATCATACTATGATCATAAGCAGGAGGAATTAAACACTGTCACAGATGATGAATTTCATACAATAATCTAACATTGGTAAACATGTAGAATCTCGACCGTGACGTCAGTATCGGCGGCCATCTTGTTGCCATGGCAAATGACTGTTAAAAAAGGCATAGTATAATATAGTTCTGTATTTTTATATTTTTAGAATATATGAGTATTATGAGGGGAGGGATGAGTAACATAGTAAATCATAGTAACATGTATGGGAGAACATCCCATGGCAATGGGCGCTAAAACGAAACTCACATAAGTGAATATTGTTGTTGACGTGGGATGCCGCTGGCATCATCTATATACTCCATTTGACTATTTCAAAGTAGTGAAACGATTTGAAATCAAATTAATAAAACTATATTATGCACAAAAATTTATCAAACGTGGTAGATTAATTTATTAGAGTTGTCTTTCCCTACTCTATCCGTTGCACAACACAGGGAAAGTGGTCATACAGTTAACCGAGAGATAGGATTAGATAAGATTTAAATAAGAATATACCGAGATAAAATATATATTAATAAAAAGTATCGATCAATTCAAGGGTTATATGAATTATGTTTGTGTGCTTTTGAAATAAGAGAATTTCATAAAATGTATAGGGAATTAATTAAGGGTTTTTTCTGTGTACATGGCAGTATTTTTAATGAAAATTTGGATTAAAGTGATAAAGGATATTGCTTTACTATAATAAAGATTGTGAGAAATAAGTTTTTGAAGTACATGTATTATAGTTTACTTGAATTTGTATATGTTCTACAAAATATCTCAATTTAAAAAATGAAAATTTATCATAGAATCCCCTTGTTAATGAAGTCATTAAAAAATCTAGCAATACTTTCATATAAAGCAACACTCCTTCCATACAGAAGATTATAGCATCCTGCGTTTATCCATGGTTTGTTTATAGTCTTGCATTTTTAATAACACTTTAAATATTGATGGGTGTTGACAGTGGCATAGCTAGGGGGTGGAGGGGGCGGTCCACCCAGGGCGGCACTCATTCAAAGGGCGGCATTTGGGCATTTGAAAATTTAAGCCATTTTCTAAAACCACCCCTTTTCTTTTGAAGGGGGAAAACCATGGTGTAATAAAACAAAATCTTAATTTTCAGTTTTAATTAACGGATTCGTGCAACATTTGTTTTATTGCATAGTGGTTGTTATAACTAAAGCAAAACCGTTTAAAAATTTTAAATCGCTCAAAAAAGATAATGATTTGTTTGGAAAATTAAGTGGTATACGTCACAGATTGCACTTTTATAAGAAAACTGCATAAAAAACAACATATCACCGCTGGTACTATCAATATCGCCACGACAGTTTTAGTGTGGAATTTCGCATTTGCAGAATGATGCACTAACATACTAACAAGTACCTACATAACATGGTGGTTTAAATATTGTGATTAACTTGCAAGCAGTGAATTATATTAATGTTTTAGGTTTCAAAAAATGTTGTAAGGTAACTTATTAAAAATTAAATTTACTTCGTTTTTATTGCATTAAAGTAGCACATATAGTTTGGGTTTTTTTTTCATTAAAATAAGGTATTTATTAAAAATGAACTTATTCATTTTCCGTCAGTAAACATAAATAATTCCATAAAAGACATACTTTAAAATTTCAAGCGTCTTAAAAAAATTGACATCTGAAACTTGTAAAACGAGATCAGTTGCTGGAATTTTATTCAGTTCAATGCAATCTTTTTAAATCCTTTATATTAACTTGTGGTGTCTGAGCCGTACGACCGACCGACTGTACGACCAACCCGTACGACCTTGCCGAAAAAACTTTGGATTGATTTTTAACCCACTTTCTCGTAAGCTTGTGAGCTATTATTTTGCAGGCAGACTCATGCCAATGATCAAAATGATGTATCAAAATTTCAAATCGATTGGATGGACAGTAATTGAATTATTGAATTTTACATTATTTTATTTATCTCTTTATATCATGTTAATTTTTTTAGATAGTGTTGTTGTGCGTAATATGTTCAACAACTTTTCATGTCGCGCAATAAGGTGCGCATTACATTGACATTACTTTTTAAAAGTTATATTCACGATCGGCGAGCATTATATTAAACACGTTTTAGAATTTTGTATTTTCAGATTGTTTTGCCTTGGGTATTATAATGAACATCCTTATAGTTTTGTCTCGTATATAAAGGATTTATAGTGGTATTTTACTTTTTTAAAATATTCTATATCTCAATTTATGGGTACCTATCTTTTTTTAAATTAAAACAAACTATTCAAACCCATTTCATGGAACAAGGATATGTGCTGATACAGAACGCTTTTACAGAGAGTTGGATACGGCAATGGAATTCAGAGTTACAAGGAGAAAGATCTGAGTGGGCCAAATTCAGAAGATTTTGTTCTTCTTTTAGAGCAAGAAGTAAAGCGAGAGTTTTTTTTTATCCATAGTTATAATTATAAACGAAAATAAAAGAACGCAGTGATGACTTACATGTCCTTGTAAGAAAATATTCGTGTATAATACCATCTAGCCTACTAAATGATGAATGTGAACATCAAATAAATTTCTTTATTTAGGCCTACATTGATGAAGAATTGAGATTGAAAGAGATAGGAACAAGGTTTTTATGACAGTACACAGGGCCGGTCTTAGCGGGGCCCCATGCAGCTTAGTATGCGAAAAGAATTGTGTGGGCCCCAGTTTGGGTATAGGGATGAGGTATTTATAAGGATAATACGTGTAAATTAAGATAGGTTGGGCATATGAAAGCGCGGGGCAACTGCGACCGCATAGGTTGCAGGAGCCTAAGACCAACCCTGGCTGTACTAAAACTACAAGAAGAGGCATAATGTTTTTTTTTAATGCCCCCTTGATCTATTAAAATATATTGAAAATTTCTTTACCCAACATTATAATTTTGATATGTTTTTTTTCAACAATTGCTATCAGTGTATCTAGTTGTAAAAAAAAAAAAAGCTTCTTCAAACTGAAGTTGAACAAAAAAATTTGCTCCACAATATGTGATTTAAAGTAGCTACAAAATTTTGCAATAATGTTCGTAGAACAAGATATTACAAATATTTTTTTAAAATAAATAATACACGATTTTTCTATTAAGAAAGTTAGGTAAGAGGTAAATGTATACATAATTTTTAAAAATATCTTAACATACTGATGAATACAATTTCTTTTTTTATATAAAAAAGAGGCTACATGTTTATAAATAAAAAGTAAAAGCATATTAATTGTTAATGTTTTTGGGTGTAAATTTGGAATATTTTTTAAACTCATTTTGGGGGTGGGGGGACCTGTGACCCTATAACTTTCTTGTGGGCTTCAAAACAATTATCTTGTATTTTTATAATGTGTATAGGTATATCAGTTTATATGGCCTCTTTTATTACTGCTTACATAAATAGGGCATGCAATGGTAAAAGTGTTCACCACCTTTTACAATGTACTTTGTTTCAATTACAATTATTTATTTATGTTTATTAATTTAAAGAACCATCATATGATTAACTTAAGGGGCCTTCCATTAATGACGTCACGTGATTTTGGCTGATTTTTCACCCCCTACCCCAAGGAGGCTTAATTACAAACCTCCTCGCCCTACCCCCCACCCCCCCCCCCCATACACGCTGTAGTTTCTGTTTGAAAATGAGCATGTTTAAAATAATTTTTTGTCATTTTAATATGTTTTTAGTTTAATTAAGGCTGCACTATAATATGGTAACACGCGTGAAACCACGTAAAACGTCATTGAACAAGGTGTCGGTAATCTTATATTTTAAGTGGAACTTTTATTTAAATTTGCGCGTTTGGAATGACGTCAAATGTGTGGACCCCCCCCCCCAAACCATCCGTGCGTGACGTCATTTATGGGCTGCCTTTAAAAGGGCGGCATATTGGAGACCGCCCCGAGCGGAAAAAGCTCTAGCTCCGCCACTGGGTGTTGATTTTCCTCGTTTCATCAGGAGCCGGACTGTAAAAATGAAAATATGTTTGTTTGTTTTTGCATACTAAATAAGAAAAGTATTTTTATCCCTATGCATACCTGTCAGTTATACTTATATTGAATTATCGTTTTGTTGTATTCTCAAGTTAGAATTGATTGCCTTACCCATTATTACTACTTTGCTCTTTGGTCTTCTATCTATTGTTTCAAGGTTTAATGACTTAACTAATGGTGTTACTTGTCAGTTTTGAATATTCTCCAGTAATGAAACTGGCAGCATTTTTTTTTTTTTAATTTTTCATTGTTAACTTGTTGTTTTCTTTTTTTTCGGGGGGGGGGGGGGGGGGGGGGGGGGGGGNTGGTGGTGGATGGCTCACATATAGAAGATGATGCATATCAAGTGCAAGTCTCATCAAAGTTATGTGGCATGTTAGTTGTGTATTCCTAATATATCTCCAAAACTTTCTCTTTATAAAGCCTAAGGTTTTGATTGATTTTTTGTAATTACCTTTTTAATATGGAGATCCTATGATAATATCTAATTTACTAATTTATTTTTATTTGAAGTATTTTGCATCTTTAACTTGGGTTAGCACTTTTCCATGAATAAAATATTTTGAATTTATTTATTTTGCTACTTTTAACAGTGGACACTTTTCTGGATTGAAAGACAAACGCCAATTAGTTTCCCTTTTCATTAATTCATCTTTAATTATTCTCTCCTCTTCTACATATTTGTAAAAGAAATCCAAAATAATGTTTTTTCCTTGTACATTCAGTACAGTGCACTTGTTTGACCATATACAGCAGGTAAATTTTTATCTAATCACATGGTAAGGTAAGGTTCAATGTTCTGGTATGCCTTATTAAAAACCATAACCAAAATTAACTACTATTACTAATAACTTACACCATTTGGACACAGAAAGTTTTGTAATTTTGAACCGTTTTTTATTCATATATATTTATGGGTTTTTTCTGGTAAAAAAGTTTTTAAAAAAATTAGCTGTTTATTATTAAAGGAATTCTAAAGAAGATAATATTAATGTCCAAATTAAGCCTTGTACATTTAAAGAATGTTTAAAATTAAAAAGATTCTCTACACGATAGTCTTTTGTAAAATTTAAAAAAGGATTTTTTCCTGATGTTTGTTGAAACATTCTGATTTTGATAAATTTCTGATTCATAAATAATTAAACCCTTACAAGTCTAGCTCTCTCACACTCATTCAACAGAATTTCTGTGTGTCTGTTTGTGGGGGAGAACCTTAAGTGTACCAAAGCGTTAATAAGTTAAAATTGCTCTAGAAAGCTGAAAAAATCTACATAAAATGAAATAAGGGGCATGGTGGTCTGAGTGGCATGCACTCTTGGTTCAAATCCATGGAAGGCAGGGATTTTTTTCTAGGGCTCAAAATGTCCCTTAGTCCACCCAGCTTCGAATGGGTACCAAGCACTAGTGAGGGGAAATGAAGGTGGCTAAGTAATGCATGGAACTGTCATAGCTGTGGCCTGTGAACACAGCACCACTTGCCAAGTGACCAGCATAGGATAAGATAAGACAATTCAAATAATAATTTGAATGAAATAGTGTGTTACAATTTCCTAGTGGTAAATGATTCAAGCGTATTAAGTCATCCTCAAAATTATTTGTATTATTCTTTGTCACAATGCAATTACTATAAATATTATACAATTGTAATACACTAATTTTAAGCCATGTAATAGATTTTAAAGGAATAAACCCTTTTCTCTACCTAATATATATCCTAAGTATCCAATTCTTCAATAAATTTTAATTTTTTAAAATATATTTTTTGATCCCTTACAGACCATGACGGTCTATGGGGGCAAGTGAAGTAGCATTCACAAATTTAAATGACCACTAATGAGCAGGGGGTTGTGTGGTTAGCAGTACCACTGCTCGAACACGCAACTCCAGTTCTTGCAGTAGTTTGGTAGTCCAGCGCGCTACTACTTAGACCACCGCCCCCACCAAACTTTTTAAAAAGGCAGTTTAAATTTGCCTTCTGCCCCTCCTCTCCCACAAGGCAAAAGGTACAATGATAAAAGTAAGTCTGTGTCCTTAGTTGATAGATTAAACTTTTAATATTAATAATAATAATAAATTGAAGTGAGGAAATAGGCTCACAATGCTTAACAATATATCAGTTGATTAAGTTCATTCAAATAAAAAAGTATTGCTTTTGTCAAATCAATTTTAATTTATTCAAGTAATCAAAATGTTTTATAGGATTTAATTGTAACCTTTTTATTAACATACAGAGTAACAGCAACCTGTGGCACATAAATGTTCATATGTGCTGAAAGTGGATGAGGTTCATGGTTATTCATTGTGAAAATGTTGAAAGATAACTGTCCAAGTCACCACTGCAACAATAACACAGATAATGCTTGGTACTATTGAAACTACAACCTTTTGAACTTCTGGGTAAAAAGAAATATAACAGCAGAGGATGGGATGTAGCAAAGTATACATTTAAAAGAGAGCAGAAAAAGAGACATATTTAAATTGGCATCAGATTTTGGGGAGGGTGAAAAAATATGTTACAGCACTTATTACACAAACCAGTGATGCCAGTTATTTGAATATATTGTGGAGTAACATTTGCAATGGGCCAGTATCCAAGCCAGGTTTTGAAAAATAAGTTTTGGAGTGGTATGAGATATTTGACAATAATGCTGATGTATAGAAGTAATTTAAGTAGTAAAGCTTGTTTATTGGATTTTAAATAAGATTGAAACCATTTTCTGCCTTGTGCAAATGAAATCACAAATCAAATATTTTGTCAATATCAAAGGCATGTCTGATGACACTATCCTTGATGGTGGATTTTTTATTAGCTGTATGTTGTAAAACTTCTTATGCACATTTCAGAAAATGGAAATTAAAAAATGACAGTGCCTGCTCTTTATGGTCCATTAATTTTGTACAGTCTATAAATTATAAGGTATCACTATGTGAATTTTTCTTATTGTTAATAGGTTCTGTAAAGTCTATTCAAGACTCAATTCTGATAATCCAATAATTTTAAATCATTAAGTCTTAGTATTATTTTTAAAAAGTATAGGTACAGACTATTTCATCACTACATTGGACACCTGGGCCTGTCTGAGGGTGTTACTGGACCACTAGATTATTAATAAATTATTATGTTACATATTCTCTTTATTCTGATCTTTCATCATTAGTAACTTCCATGTCTATGTCAACCCCAGCACTTGCATCATATTCCCATTTTTTTGTAACTAACTAGCAGTCATAATTAAATCAATGGATAGTGCAGAGTGGAAAGTTACTTACCTCTTATAAGCTTAATTGCTCTTTCAACAAACATAAATTTGCATAAACCAGTGCTAATCAACAAGCATGAGTCTAAAGGACGGAAATCTCATCATCAATATAATTTAAACAATTAATATGATACTACAGTTCATTATACCCAAATATGTTATTCAGTAATTTTTAAATAGAAACAAGCAATGCATTGTACCTCAGTTTTAATACACTACTAATTTTCACATACATCAGAATCAGATGATATAGAAATATCCAAAGGGAAACAGTTCCATTGAGAACAATATGTTGGACATTCAAATGGACAGTCTATAGCCTCTAGGGGTTTTTTCTCATAAAAACTTTCTTTAATGAATTCATTAAACATCACATATTCCTTAACACTATCTGGTATGGGAAGCTGGATTTATTTTAATTGGTGCGAATTTGCCTACACACATGAAAACTTTTGACCTGCAGAGTTCTTTTAGAGTCCAAACTTTATTAACTCTTAAAGCTCCAGAAGGTTTTCAATAAACTTCCGCCTCAGTCCCGTAAGGATTTCCCGTATTACCATCAACCGGTTATGAAATTAAAAAATTTGGGTAAAATCCATTCATAATATTATTGTCATACTGACTTCATATTTAAGGCTAAGAATGGTTATTTTACGCATCCAAAAGACCGTACTGAGTTTGAAACAATATTTACCTGTATTTTATTACTATTATTTTAGTAATAAAGTATAAAAAAACGTATCTTCGAAAAAAAAAACATTAAAACTACCATAAAAACATCGCGAATCGAGCGATAACACTAGTGCCGGCAACGGCCACTATTGCCTTAAGTCAAATACATCGTTTTTCAAGCATTGAAGAGTTTTTACTTTCCGAGATCTCATTTCTAACGAGATTTTATCTAGGGACACATTACAACGCTTTAAGGATAGCGGGAAGAGACGCATTACGACGCTTTGCGACTTTAAGAGTTAAACATTTGAAGTAGGTGACGCCTCATGTCTTGTTCATAATAAACTGACACAGGCCACTCGTTTTGCCTGAGCCACTTTTGTCGAAGGTATTTAGGATTGATGTGGACTAGAAACTGAGCAACATCCCACTGCTTTTCACAAACAGCCAAATAGAAGTAAGAAGGAAGTCTTGGATTACGCTTGAGCTTACAGCACCAGTGAAGAAGTGTGAGGCTGGCTTGATTATTGTGGAGCTTAATGGCTTGTTCTAATGGTGACTCACCCCAGCTGAAAATTTTTTTAATTGTATGTGAGTTTTTCAGGCATTGAAAAATCTGTCAAGCTGAAAGTAAATACTTGATAAGTAATTTTTTACAGACTAAATAATAAAGTTTTATGAAGTTTTTCAATAAATTTTTGACATGTCAAATTATCCATTGAAAGTATCAAAACAAAGATATAATTTTTTCTTAATCTTGTCATGGTCAAACAAGGTAAAAAAATAATCTTTTCAAAAACTTTTGACTAACAGATATGTTTTAGGGAGCTGTAGACAGTACTAACAAAATGACTTCAATGTTCTTTTACATGACCACAGACTTCAGATTTGTAAGGTTTTTCTCCTGAGTGTGTCCTTTTGTGTATAGTTAGGGACCAGACTGTGTAAAAATTTTCCCACAGACTTCCACATTTGAAGGTTTTTTCTCCTGAGTGTGTGTCCTTTTGTGTCTAAATAGGAGACCAGACTGTAAAAATTTTCCCACAGACTTCACATTTGAAAGGTTTTTCTCCGGAGTGTGTCCTTTTGTAATTAGGCTACCAGACTCAGTAAGACCTTTCCCACAGAATTAAGATTTGAAAGTTTTTTCTCCTCAGTGTGTCCTTTTGTGTCTAGTTAGGTTACAAGACTGTGTAAAATTTTCCCACAGACTTCACATTTGAAAGTTTTTTCTCCTCAGTGTGTCCTTTTGTGTCTAGTTAGGTTACAAGACTGTGCAAAAATTTTCCCACAGACTTCACATTTGAAAGGTTTTTCGCCGGAGTGTGTCCTTTTGTGTGCAGTTAGGCTACCAGACAGTGTAAAATCTTTCCCACAGACTTCACATTTAAAAGGTTTTTCTCCGGAGTGTGTCCTTTTGTGATTAGTTAGGTTACCAGACTCGGTAAAACCTTTCCCACAGAATTGACATTTGAAAGGTTTTTCTCCTGTGTGTGTCCTTTTGTGATTAGTTAGGTTACCAGACACTGGAAAACTTTTCCCACATAATTCACATTTGAAAGGTTTTTCTCCTGAGTGTGTCCTTTTGTGACTAGTTAGGTTAAAAGACATTGTATAACCTTTCCCACAGACTTCACATTTGAAAGGTTTTTCTCCTGAGTGTGTCCTTTTGTGATTAGTTAGGTTACCAGACTGTGTAAAAATTTTCCCACAGACTTCACATTTGAAAGGTTTTTCTCCGGAGTGTGTCCTTTTGTGTGCATTTAGGTTACCAGACTCTGTAAAACCTTTCCCACAGAATTCACATTTGAAAGGTTTTTCTCCTGAGTGCGTCCTTTTGTGTCTAGTTAGGGTACCAGACAGTGTAAAACTTTTCCCACAGACTTCACATTTGAAAGGTTTTTCTCCTGAGTGTATCCTTTTGTGTGCAGTTAGGTTACCAGATTCTGTAAAACCTTTCCCACAGACATCACATTGGAAAGGTTTTTCTCCTAAGTGTGTCCTTTTGTGTATAGTTAGATGACCAGACTCTTTAAAACCTTTCCCACAGACTTCACATTTGTAAAGTCTTTCTTCTGCTAGTGATTTTTTCTTTATTATTTGATTGGCATTAGAAGAAGTTTCTTCTTTCATTTTTTGTAAAAGACATTTTTCATCTTTTTCCTTACATACTCCCATTTGCTTGATCTGATGATAGTGATCATTGTGATTAACTTTCAAGTGATTCCAGAGGTACATTCGTTGTGAAAATGCAATTTTACAAAATTTGCACTTGAAAATATCTGTAACACAAAGTACAATGATAAGTTGACTTATTTGATTGAAATTAGAAATAAAAATTTGATTCAAAAGGTTACAAAATGAAAAACAATTGACTTGTGTTGAATACTCTTTTAAGAATTAGGTTCTACAAGTACAAGAAAAATATTATGAAGGATTAATTATTATAGATAAAAATAATGTCCTAGCTCGAAAAGACATATAAATTTTGTGGTCATGTGAATTATAAAAATAAGTGCATACCCTCATCTGATCTCGATGGATCCTCCTGGCTAGGCTCAAGCACATGATCAATGCTTGTTGGAATGATTAAATTATCTGCCCTGTGTAGGTCACATTCCTTAAAAATTGTAAAAAATAGCGTTACATACTTTATGAACAGCACCTTTGAAAGATTAAAGCTCTTCTTTTTTCACTCTACTCTACTGATTATTTTCTGTACATAGAAAAAATAAATGACATGTAGTGATTTGAGATTCGCCATGGCGGACCAATTTAAGGATGTATTAACTCTTAATGTGCCATAAGGTTTTTGGAAAACTTCCGCCTCACTACCATAAGAATTACCCAAATTGCGATCAACCGGTTATAAAATTAAAAAAATTGCGTTAAATCCAATTCTATTATTATAGTCATACTGACGTTATCTTTTAGAATAAGAATGGTTATTTTATGTATCTGAAAGACCGTTTTGAGTTTAAAACTATTTTTACCTGTAGTTTAGTACTATTATTTTAGTAATAAAGTATAGCGAAATCGCATCTTCGAAAAAAACCCGTAAAATCTTCAAAAAAACATCGCGAATCGAGCGATAACACTAGCGTGGTAAACAGCTGCCATTGCCGGAAGTCGAAAACATCGTTCATACCACACTGAATAGTTTTTATTTTCTGCAATTTTGTTTCCAAAGAGAGTTCTATCGAGTCGCGCATTACCGCTCTTTGGTACTAAACGGCAAACCGCGGATTACCGCGCTTTGGTACATTAAGAGTTAAACTTCAACTCTTGCACAAAGCAGTGGAAGAAATATTAAAAATGCACATTTGTTCTACAGAAGTCCTTTAAGAACAAATCATTCTAAAATCTTAGTATAAATCAGTAAGAATAAAAAACAATAGCAATTATTGTATATTTAGCCCAGGGGCTGGCGAACATTTTTGCCTGTTACCCCAAAATATAATATATATTGAAGTTACCCCCACGTGGATTCTGATGGTTTTTTATGTCCCAAATGAGTCTGCATTATCCCCAAGAATTCCCTCTTTACCCAAAATTGACTTATTTACCCCTGTTCCCTGACACCTTATTTAGATAGTCTCTATTTAAATGAAAAATTTAGGGCTGTTATCGATTAAATTAACTTTTGAAAAATTACAGATTAATTAATCGATAGTTTTCTTAAAATTATTTTAAAGTCTTTCATTACATAAAAATTAAGTGATAAAAACAAAATGGAATACATTTTTTCGACCATTAACACAAATTTAAGGTATTTTTATGGTTAACAAGTTTTTGTTCATTAAATTGAAAAACAACCATGAAAACAAGTTAAATTAAAATATAATAATTCAGCTTTGCTTTTGTAAGTTCCAGAGCTAAGATGGGTAATTAAGTAAATGAAATAATCATATCAAAACAAACTTAACATAGAGCAAATAAAAGTGATTCTCAAAATATATATGTCTGTTGACTCTCAGAAAACCCACCAATAAACTTGCCTTTAAATACCTGCTAGTGCATGAAAACAAAATTTTAAAAAATTAATATTTTAAAGTACATTACTTGTAATTGTAACAAAAACTTCTCCATCCTTATCTGGTCCTGAATCTTTTCCGTGACAATCTGCAAGTTTAATGAATAGAGCTTTATTTTAGCAAAAAATATATAAATATATCTCTAAATTAAATAAGCTTTTTACTGACGATGTAATTAAATAATAATATTTTGCTTAAATACACTATATTGGTGGTGCTCAACCTGCAGCCGTAAGCACGAACATGTGTGGCCGTGGAAATCTGTACAAATTATAATAACCACCGGCCGTCAAATGTTTTCAATTCGGCAATATATTATGTAAAGATGTTATTATTTAGCTTCTTGAATCCGGAATAAACTGTAATGGTGGCACCCCTGCATCTGCTAAAACTTAAAAATATATTTAGAAAAAATTAAGTTACCTAATCTTACAATTATCCCCATCTGGTGCTTGACACCATTTTTTAAATTCAAGAAGAACATTTGTAGACATGTAAGCATGAATTAATCCAAGAATCCTAAGGATTTGTTTTGTAATGTCAGCATATAAAATAAGTATAAAGACAAAAGCTAACCTAAAAGTTGGTTCTCAGCTTTCTTTTCCTTTGATGCCAGCTGTATTGTTGTACTATTACTATGAGAGTAAAAATAAATTCAATTAGCTTTAGAAACAATTGTTTATTGTTTAATTCAACACAGTTGGAGAATCTCTAATTTACATTTACCTACAGAAAAAAAAAACACCACCACAAAAACAATCCCTCATTTAATACAAAAATATGATTCTTTATATAGAAAAAATAAAATTTATATACAGTCGAAACCACTTAAGTTGACGGCGTTGGGGTAAGGAAAATGGCATCAACATAACAGATGACCGAGTTAAAGCGAAAACCAATATGGCGGCAAAATATTAACATGCGCTTGACACATGTACGTGTTGTGCGTTAATTAGTGATGGGATGATTAATCAGAATCGTATTGGAATATCAGGACCCTATTTCTTCACTCTTTCTTAAGGTTGTTAAGACCGTTTGGAACTTTAATTTATAATTTATAGAACTCTGTTTCCAGAGAACGGCCTTCGTTTTTAAAGACTGTGTAAGTTTAAATATAAATATAACGCCGTTTTGCTGTGATTCCCAGATTGAGCAATACTGTGCCTTTGAAGCCACCTGCTTGATTTTCCTTACAAGCTACACAAATAAGTAACCTACTCATCCCCTCATTGTCCCCTAACCATTCTCTTCCTAATCATCTTCTTTGGGTCCGTCCCCTCAGCTTAGATATTACAATTGACTTAGAATGGTCTATAATGACCTATTATGACTCATGACAAAGCAAACTCTTCTCTATATAAATGTACACAAATAAATTAGGTCCTCCTTTTGAACTATGGAATCTTCAACTTTGACATATTGTAATTAATTCTAACCAATAGTTAAATGGCCTTTGCACACGGCCACCTCTTATGAATGAAAAAATGAGAACAAAGCAGTATTACAGGACATGTAATACATGTAGTCAAATTGAGGTTGAAGGATGATTGGTTGCCAATGACAACAAGTCTGCACACAGTACATTTTATTATTCCATACAATCCCCTCAGCTTACAATGGACTTCGGTAACTTGATGCTAATAGGACTAACCAACAACAATGGTGTGGGAGATTGAGAGTGGGGGTGGGTAAACTGTCTGTAGTCTGTTATATTATATATTTTAAAATCTGGGGAGCCTTGTTTACAGTAAGCAGCCTATGATTTTGGTATCGTCCCATCACTAGCGTTAATAAATGATAACGTTCATGCACATGTTTTTGGATTTTTTTTAACACAACAGCATTGTCGTTATTTGTTTGATGAAGCTATCGGCATGCTATAAAATTGTACATACATGTTTGCTAACAAAAAAAGTTATATGTGCACCAACTGACAGCACAAATTTAAAATAAAAACCAACGTCGATTATCGATAAAAACTTTTATTATTCTCCAACACATCTCTGAAATGTATCGTATATATGCAGTTACTTAGGTTTCTTTAAAAAGTCTTTAATGCTTTGTTGTTTTTTGCCTTTAATCGTCTGCTTAAAAACAAATAACCAAGAATTTCAAAAGCCCGAGATTGCCATAGCCAAAGTACCATAAGTACCACAGCGCTGAGAGCAAAACGCAAGTGGGCTGTGACGTCACCAGCAGACCCTGGTGAGGCTGAAACTTAGTCCCTAGTCCCTTCCCTTATTTATAAAAAATCAAAGCTAACATTTTCAAAAAATGGCGATTGGTCATGGGGATCAAAATAACCAATGTTAAGTGGCAAATTTGACCCTTTTTTGTGCTCGTGTTATGAGGTTTCGGCGACTTAAAAAAATTGAATTAAACGACGAGAAAATGCTTAGACAAAGAGAGAATTTGGCGGTTCCAATAAAAAAGGTCGACATATTAGGGTGGTCGAGCTAACCGAGCTCGAGGTAAGTGGGTTCGACTGTAATTGTTGAAAACTTACGAATCCTCTTCAGAGTCTGCGTCTTGATCTAGCTCACTGAGATCATCATTTGAATCTTTTATAACAATAAAATAATTTAGGAGAACTTAATTTAGTTGTAATGTTTTATTTATAAAGTAATGGTAGAAATAGGTATTTAAATTCCTAGGCTTTAGCCTGTTTAAAAAAAACTTTTTCATGTGAAATCTCTATTTACTATTTCATAAAGTATTTTCACTGTTATTTAGTCAGCTTTGCCATTTTTAAAAATTAACTTTACATTTCATCCATAATTTCAATTTTAGTACATAAAAACACTAACAAAACTTTTGGTGAGATGGGGCCAAACGATTTCTTGCCATACCTAAAAGTTGTTTTTGAAGTTGAACTTCTTTTTCTTTGGGTATCCCAAGATTTGTCTAATTTCTTACACTGTTCTTAAAAAGTCTTGACAGACCCCCTTTATCATCTTCTACATTATAAAACAATGGTTTGTCACATATTTATATAAACAAAAAAGAAAACAAAATATGATAATGCTATGGGAACAATACAAGGTTTAGTTTTCCAGATTATGCAGTGTATTTTACTAGAAAATCAAATGCTCTCTGTTTTGTCACATCTCATTTGTAAACTCATTCAATTTATAAATAGAAATTATTTAAACGCTTGCCAAGGATCTGCTTTAGCCATCTTTTTTTTAATATTAGGGGGGGCATGTTAATAATAATAAAACTAAAAGTACAATTTATATAGCACTGTATCCAAGCAAGAAGCCGGGCTCACAGCGCTTTAAATGGAGATAATAAAATACATATACTAATTAAATAAACATCATTCTTACTCTTGAATAAGTTAACCAATGAAGATGCCAGTTTTACTTTTGACTTCACAGATGACTCAATTTTTGTGTCATCAGATTTCACTATCACCCTGAAACATAAGTAAATTATTAGATGATTTGTAACTGTATGTAGAACAATGTTAATTTTCTAGGGTTATGAATAATTCCCAAATCTTTTAAAATAGATTAAATAAAATCATTATAACAACTCACTGTTGCCTTGCTTCTCTTTCTCCTTGATCTGCTTGGATTCAATTGGTTGTTCCTTTATGAGACCATTAACTTCTTTTGCTTGACTTCTTTTAACTTTTTCTATTAAAATTAATACCATTTAAAACAATATGGTAAAATTTCGGCTTTGATATGATATATTACTATTACTTGGTTAATTTGTTGTCATTTTTTAAAGTTCATCAAATTTTTTAAATTTTGCAACCATACTATGACTATGGTCCATACACTGTTTAAAAAATTATAGTTTATATAACTGTAAATTTAACATGTGCCTGTCAGTTTCTTGCTAATGAGCTTTAATTTGCCTTTGAGATGATGGTAAATTTATATTTTTAGCTGATTGGGTTAATTCTTTATGATTTTTTAAAAATGAAGTAAAATTGACTTTTTGTCTCCCTTTTTAATTTTTGTCAAATCGTGATTCAGCTCAATTTGGAATGAATTAAATGTTAATTTATAACACTGTGATAGACCCAAAAAAAATTGAGCTTGTTCAATGTATACTTTTCTGTGAGGGAGAGAAGTTAAAAAAAATTTTTTTTTAAATTGTAGGGTGCCGAAAACACACTTTTGCACACAAAGTGTCGGCGGCCAATTTGGAATTTACAAAAATTCATATTTTAAAAACTACTTGTGATAGAATAATAATTTTTGTTGTTCTATTCTAATGAAGATAGGCACTATAGAGGGGAATATTCAGATTGGATGTAGCTATAATTTGAAATTTTCATTTAGAATACCTACTGTTATCATTTCGTTTCAATAGACTACTTCCAGGGTTGCCAGATTGTAATTTGGGTAAAAGGCCAAATTGACTGCCAAAAAGGCCAAAAAAAAGGTCAAACTTATGTGAAATGAAAAATGTCAACAAAAATGACGCACGCACGTAGGGGGCGGGAGGGGTGATACATTTGTGACGAGTGGATGGGGTTGTTTAAGAATTGTAACGTCGCATCAAAATGCACAAATCTGAATAAAAGCTCCACTTCAATATTTGATTGTTTACAATTTATTTAATGTCGTTCTACATGGCTTCGTGCCTGTGACGCTACCAGAGAGCAATATTACACTATATACCTACTTAAATGACAATAAAGTCGTTTAAAACATGACCATTTTTAAATAGAAAATACCCCTTTATGGAAGGGGGGGGGGGTAAAGCTTTGTGATTTCATATTAGAAAGGTGTCTAACTTTTTGTTAAGATGCATTACGTGGGGGAGGGGGTAAAAATCGACCAAAATCGGGTGACATCATTTATGGATGACCCCTATTGGCTGAGAATTAGTTAAATATTAAAATTTACGGTTGAACCAGGAGAACATTTTTTTAATCTCGACCATACAGAATTATTACAACCAACCATGTTAGCAGCTCCATCTGATGCCAAAACCCAATACAATTTGTGAGACTTTGGTCACAACTTCTAATTTCCTCGTTAATCAAATTAAATAAATGTTCCCCTGTTGCTTCGCGTACTGGAATTAGGCTTAGAAAACAGGTAGCAATTTGATTTGATCTATCGCTCCAGAAACGAACCAAAATACACAAATGCTTTTGTATAGAAATGTCTGTAGACTCATCTATTATAATACCCAGTCCCAAGGTCAGGGTCTATACTGAAAACTCATCCCAACTGTTCTAAAAGTAATATAATCCTAAGACTAGTATATTTAGAGAGACTCAACGCTCCGTCCCCTGGCCAGTTTTAGGACCGTGTATGACTCAGTTGTTTAAACGGCATGTGGAGGGGAGTACCATGACCAACAAATGACCTTTACTCACATCACATTCATTTCAAGGCTAGTAGGAATCTGGGTCATGGCGACTAGTATTACCCCAGTTACTGACCATTTGACCACAACTATTCTAAAATTAAAATTATTACGATTCTAAAACCGTAATGACAATACCCTGTATACTAGGACTGGAAAAAAAAAATTAACTAAAATTTTAAAAAAGGCCAAAAAAAGGCCAAAAGGCAAAAAAAAAAAAGTTCAAGCCAAACCACCTGAAAAAGGCCAAATTTTGAAAAACTTGGCCTTAAAACCCTGACTACTTCAGCTTGAACCGTCACACCGGAAACCAGTGTTGCGAAGTCTAAGTGCCAGATTTTCCCAGGCAGGAGTACAAAAAATTTCCAAATTAGGATAAAAATTCCCACATGCATTAAAAACTTGGGAAAAAACCTAAAAAGTGGCTATATAACTATAGAAATGTATGTGAAAAAATATCTGTATATATACAGACGCTCCTTCTAAAAAATGATTTAAGTGAGGCGAATTATCAAACGAACATTCAAATATAAGTTTTTATACATCTAAGTATATCATCGGATGGAGGCAAATTTTACACTGGCTTATAACAACATTACATAAAATTAAATTTTTATATAGAAAAAATTACACTGAAACGATTTTGAAGCATTTAAACAGTGATTTGTCATAAAAACAATTGCTTCTTAACACACCTTAATAAGCATCAATATTCAGATAAATCCCCCTTTATATTTTATGCCTTAGCGTGTCCTATGAAGCCGACGTGGTAACTACGGAAAATAAAATAAACGATTGAAAATTAAGATCGTAATAAACATTTTAGTGTTAACCAGAAGGCGTCTCTCGCTTCATGTATGTCACTTTAAAGTCACATATTTTATTTTCAATGAACTGTTAATCATCAAACAATTTCTATACAGCTGTATTACTTTTATATTTTTAAATTTATTTGAAATTTTAATCATAGTGCCTAAACTTTAATGCGTCAGTTAACTTACTTTTATTTCCAACTATGTTTTAAAAATAACTCCATTTAAAAAAAATAATTACCTGTTTTTATTACTTCCCTTGAAATTTTCAGTTTAATGACGTCATACATCTTTATTTCTGGCTTTAACAGAATTATCGATTAATCCATATTTTTTTTGTTACATTATTTTCGTAACAAATCATGTAAAAACTAAGGAGATATTAACAGATAAAAATTAAAAATATGGTATATTCCAAAAAAAGTATAAGCAATATGTAGTGTTAAACTACGGTGGGACGCGGTGGTCGAATGGTAGCGCGCTCGACTGTCGTACCGATGGTCACGAGTTCGAATTCACGCGAAGGCAAGGATTTGTTCCCGGGGCCTGAGGATTCCCCGAGTCACCAAGCTATGAATGGGTACCTAACTAGACAATGGTTAGGCGGCTGGGTTAATGCGTGGAACCCCTATAGCCGTGGCCTGTGACCGCTGCATCACTTGCCAACAGATCATCTCTCATGGTCTGTGGACGCAATTATCTTCTGCATAGAAGGAGCGTCTGTATATCTAAGATAAGATAAGATAAACTAAATATATATGTGTGTAAAAGTTTAGTTGGCAACTTTCAGTAATGTATGAAGATATCAATTTTATTTAAATGAATTGAGTACGTATTTTCCATCTACATTTTTCAGGACACACTATGCCTCCTAAACGTAACGAACCATACACGGAGACTGAAATTGTGGCAAAGCAAGCACGTCGTGCTGACACTCAACGTCGCCGTAGAGCAGTCATGACTGAGGATGAGCTTTCACAGCAGACTGCGAGTAATGCTGACACTCAACGTCGCCGTAGNTAATGCGTGGAACCCCTATAGCCGTGGCCTGTGACCGCTGCATCACTTGCCAACAGATCATCTCTCATGGTCTGTGGACGCAATTATCGTCTGCATAGAAGGAGCGTCTGTATATCTAAGATAAGATAATTTTTTTCATATTTAATAACCTTTTTATTATTATAAATCATAGGAATCAAAAATGCGTACTTCTGCTCGAGATGATTTTAAAATTGTCCAATATGTTTTGATTGACCTACGTCATATTCTGTCTCAGGACAGAAAATGCGTCACGCCATTAACTTGTGAATACTTAAGTTATGTCGTTAGCCATAAAAGAAAAGTCCTGACGTTGTCACCTCTTTCATGCATTCGAGTCTTACCCCGAAAATCCGTTTGGATATTTTGCAAAAAGTTATTGGGAGCCTGGTTCCCAAATATAGTGTTGTTTTTTTTACTCATATAAGCTATATAAAAATTGAAAATCTTTAATTCTACTATTTGGAATAATGGGAATTCGGAACGCTGTTAATTACACAACCACGATGGTGCAGTCTTAACTGGTGTGCCAGAGTCTTGGGATTGCTGGTATAGAATTGCAGACACTATGCTTTTCTGATAGGCAATTGTATTTGACCTGCTTTAAGATAAATGTACCCTTTTACTTCATGCAAATAAACAATATAGTAGGCTTCTACAGAAAACCTCATTTAAAACCCGTGTGAAGCCGGATACTTGCCTCTAGTATTTAATATTCTTAGCGCATGCAAACTCGCGACTTATTATGATTTTAAAGCTTTCGAACAAACCCAAGAGCTCATTCTCAAACAATGAGAAGTTCTTTAACGCCTAAAGAAAGTAGTGGCTTTAATTTTAATAATTTTTTCATCAATTTCTACTAATTTGGGTAAAAATAAATGAAATATAATATCTCACCTACTAAATATTTTACATGCGACATGAGCAACATCGTTAAAAAATGTGTTTGTTTATACAACGCCAGCTGTCTGTTCTCAAGTGTGGCATATTTATATTTATAAGTAATTGTATACATTTCCATTTAGGTGAATTTAGTTTTAGCTTAAACATCAGCCATTGCTCTAACAAAATCTTTCATACCACAAAGCGAGAGAAGACGAGTGTCTAAACTGAATTTTAAAAATCACTTTACATCCCCTTACAAAAATGTTATAAACTAAATGTTATTTATTCATTTGCGAATAGACAAATGAACATTTGGTATTGCATGATCATGTCGTCAACAGACATTGTAATTTTAAACCCTGAAGCGTATTTAGGTGTGTTTGGTGGTTTATTATTCACGTCATTTATTGCGTGTTAAACTCAATGTCTCCTAAATTAAATAGAAGTATCTACCGATTGGAGGCCTTTTGTCAGTGTCTGCAAGGCCTTTGGGGATCACCCGCCAGTGGTATGTAATATATTGGGTGAGGTGAATAGACAGCGAGCCGTGAAGACAGCAATACATGAAGACACCAATCATGGAGATACCTATAGTAAGAGACAGTGATACACGAATGCAGTCTACTGGATGTAGCGATTGTGTGTGCAAGTGGGCGGTGCTTCAAGCGTTCATTTTTTTAACAATTAAAAAAAAACTATTTTTAAAATTGGGGAAAAAATCTGATTTTTGAAAGCCAGGAAAATGAATGTCTTATCTAGATCTTCATAATTTGAAGAAAACAATTGGTAAACACATTTGTTAAAATATTGAACTAAACCCGTAAAATTAGCTCGATATCATGAATTCTGTACTGTTGGGTGGTGATTTGTAAATGTTGAATTGCAGCGAGAGCCAGCTATTGTGAGAACTCCTCATCATTTTCTCATTGACATTTAAAAGCTCTCGACATTGGAAACCTTAGCACAAAATACTTTGTGGCTTCTGGTTTAATCTTACTTTAAAGCACAGATTTTGGCAGTTGAAAGGCTAACATTTCTGACCACCACAATGATGATCCATCATATGTGAATCTCTGAATGCTGTATTTAAGTGTTTTAATTTTTTAAAATTATTTATTGAAGAAAATATTTTAAATATTATTTTTAGCTTCAAACATCATTAATTTATTTTAAAATGTTTTTAATTGTAACGTACAATCTAGGGTATTATTGTCAGTATTACATTTCCGTTTTGTTGTCAAAAGTTAGCAAATGATTACTTTCGACCTGCTTTTATTTTGAACCAAAAGTCACTATTACATTTTGGTTTTGATTCTCAGGGATATGGGCGACCAGAAATATTTCTCTGTCTGTATAATAGTGTGAGTGTCTTGTATTTGGTAGACATTATTGTTACACGTCTTGATGTCATGAAGCAGGATGTAACATCAGCTAAACACGCGGCATAACTTCACGGTGACCTAGTGTAGTTGTCCCCAACCTTCGGGCCGCGGACCGGTGTTGGTCCGTAGAGCAAATGGTACCTTGCTGCGCGGAACATTTAATTATTTCCTTTTGTTTTTACTGAAGTATTTTTTCTCGGGATTTTACGTCTTTCCTAATAAAAATCCTTGGGTTATTTTGAAAAAAATAAAGTAAAAACTGATTCAAGAAGAACAGTGTATGAGCATCATATTTGGTGGCTTGAATGAGGATTGATATATCAACATGGTACAGATATCGATAACAAGGCAATATTATTTTGGTATGTGCGATGTCTTTACAGAAGGGTGTTCATGATGATTAGATGCACTATCTTTGCAAACAAACATTACAAGAGCACAACTATATATACATTATTTATATTTCTGTTTCGATCCAATGTCTGTAAAAGTTGTTTGACTTCTATCAAAAGTCGTATCTAACTTTCTGGTTTGTTTCTGTTTGGGTGGGAGCCATCAAACTACATTCGAGCCACTGTAACATATTACTACAGATAACTCTGCTGCATGTTCCCCAGTTTATGTTTATGTAACATACAATCTTGATCTATCATCCCCAGGATCATACCGGCCTTGGTTGAAGTCCTGCGGCCGTTCATTCTCTTTGTTTTCACGGAGCCCCAGCAGTCAACACAATATGGCGAAGTCCGGTCTGGTCTGTGCAAGGTCTTGTTGGACGCCAGCCTGTGTGGTTCTGATCAACTTTCGGCTGACATCATTCAACAATTTTTGGCCATTTTTCCTCATGTTCCGGTAAGTCGGTACTAAATGAATAGCACCTACCGCCAATGTTCCCGCTAAATACTCCAATGTACTTTGGTCATTGCGCAACCTTCTACAGTTTCATTTTTTGTGCAACATTTTACAAAATTTACTGAGTGGTAATTCTAAACTGCTGCGCGGCGTATTTCAGATATCTGCGCAGCCGCCCAGCTCAAATGGAACATTGCCCACCACCACCCTCCACCCCCACCCTCTGTACAAAATAAAAGTCAGTATATTGGAACAGCCTAAATCTCTTTCCATTTACCGCTTTCTGTCACAATCACTTGCATTTTTTAAACCGACAAGTGAAGATAATTTCTTATAGCAGTAATTATTAAAT
This sequence comes from Radix auricularia, assembly GCA_002072015.1. NCBI lineage: Eukaryota > Metazoa > Mollusca > Gastropoda > Lymnaeidae > Radix > Radix auricularia. The sequence goes on from MUZC01000151.1 coordinate 121,982, forward strand.
TTTAAAATATGCTGTATTTCCACCTCTGCATTTAATGTAATTTTTATATCTACTTTAAAATTATTCTTCCTTACCACCTTAAATTTTAATTTATATGTTTTTTATACATATAAGTTCGTAATAAAAGTGTGTGTGTCTATTGCAGATTTTTTTTACCTTCTAGAAACAAAATGTCTCTCTTCCACACAATCGAAATTTTATTCCATCAATACAGCATCAAAAAGGTCACTTTTTAGTTCTATGCCTATTCTATTCACACTTTACTTTCCATTTTACCAGCAATCCAGCATTTCTTGACCGATAATCGTAGCTAGTGTATCGCATTCACATCATTTTATGGTCATGTGCTTTGTTAAATTCTGATATGATCACTTGAGTCAATATACACATAAAAATATATTCGTATTTTTCATAAAGCGCTGTGAGGTACCACGCTATGTCAGATCTTAAATTATTATAGTTATTATCATTATGAAAAATCCGGATGTTTTCGTCTACTGCTGCTGTCATAGTACGCCATTAGCTCCCATTCATTGAGAAAAAGTTCACGTTTGTCGGCACGTGTACGAGAAATGTAGATCACACGTGAATGGACTGCTTCCACCCACATCACTGCGGCCTCAGCTTCTTCTCCGTCTGAAGTAATTGGCTTCCACGGTGATCTATGTCATGTGCTGAAGACGTCGAGGACCTCCTACAGCGAGCGTCCGTTAGGGTATCGGCAACAAATTGGATCGCTGTCGTTTCTTTTGATTACGACTTTCCGTGTAAACAGAGCTAACATGTCATTTAACTCCTGGTCACGCCGCTTGTTGGCAAACGATAGATAGGAACAAAAATAATTTTCTTTTAAGATTTTTCATTCTTTGATTTGAAAGTTGAGTTTCGGCTTTAGAACAGCATCGTTATTGAGACCCGCTAGACGATCTTTCTTAATTTCTTAATGACCCTTTTACTCACCCGACCGCCACCATTGTAAACCAAAATATATATCGGAATCCTTCCGTCTCGAGATACGATGGTGAATCACGGTTGGGTTAGGTTGCATTTTCACGTGTGGCTCAGCGGAATTTTCTTTGAGTGACAGTCTTTTCCACAACTTTTACACACGAGTTCTGTGCTTCCCAATGTTTTGGCCTTTCTCCTAGCTCTTCTGTCTGCAACCTCCTCCATTCTTCGCTCCTCGGCTACTATGACGCCCTCTTTTACAACTGTGCGACAAAATATCGTATTTGTATATCTCCCGTTTTAACAAACATTAAGTTTCTTTTATTTTCTTTATCTTAACATTTGACTCGAGGTCGGTACGTCGTTTCCATCAACCACGCCAGAGGATGTAAATCCTTGAGCTTAGAAAAAATAATTCTACTAAAATATTCAATACCGAATCGGTCTCGCCGTGATGTAACAGTCTGGTGATAGAAGCTTATTCGCAACTAAAGCCTTTCGTGTAGCCTAGGATTACCGGGAAAGCATCGATAATCAAGAACAAGAGAATCGATCATTAACATTGGCGTGGCTAGGAGTCAACTTGTCCGTGACATTCAAATGATTTGTTGGTAGGAGTGTGGTAGGAATGGCCTCAGTGGTGGTGGTGGGAAATGTACCAGGGATGTAGGTGGGAAATGTGCCAGGGATTTGATGAGAAGTGTACCAGGGATGTTGTTAGGAAGTGTGCCAGGTATGTTGGTGGGAAGTGTACCAGGGATGTTGGTGGGAAGTGTACCAGGGATGTTGGTGGGAAGTGTACCAGGGAGGTTGGTAGGAAATGTACCAGAGATGTTGGTGGGAAGTGTGCCAGTGATGTTGGTGGAAAGTGAACCAGGGATATTGGTGGGAAGTGTGCCAGTGATGTTGGTGGGAAGTGTACCAGGGATGTTGGTGGGAAGTGTGCCAGGGATTCTGGTGGGAAATGTGCCAGGTATGTTGGTAGGAAATGTACCAGGGATGTTGGTGGGAAGTATACCAGGGAGGTTGGTGGAAAGTGTACCAGGGAGGTTGGTAGGAAATGTACCAGGGAGGTTGGTAGGAAATGTACCCGGGAGGTTGGTAGGAAATGTACCAGGGATGTTGGTGGGAAGTGTACCAGGGAGGTTGGTAGGAAATGTACCAGGGATGTAGGTGGGAAGTGTACCAGGGAGGTTGGTAGGAAATGTACCAGGGATGTTGATGGGAAGTGTACCAGGGATGTTGGTGGGAAATGTACCAGGGATGTTGGTGGGAAGTGTACCAGGGAGGTTGGTAGGAAATGTACCAGGGATGTAGGTGGGAAGTGTACCAGGGAGGTTGGTAGGAAATGTACCAGGGATGTAGGTGGGAAGTGTACCAGGGATATTGGTGGGAAATGTACCAGGGATGTTGATGGGAAGTGTACCAGGGAGGTTGGTAGGAAATGTACCAGGGAGGTTGGTAGGAAATGTACCAGGGAGGTTGGTAGGAAATGTACCAGGGATGTTGGTGGGAAATGTACCAGGGATGTTGGTGGGAAATGTACCAGGGAGGTTGGTAGGAAATGTACCAGGGATGTTGATGGGAAATGTACCAGGGATGTTCACGGGAAATGTACCAGGGATGTTGGTGGGAAATGTACCTGGGATGATGGTGGGAAATGTACCAGGGAGGTTGGTAGGAAATGTACCAGGGATGTTGGTGGGAAATGTGCCTGGGATGTTGATGAGAAGTGTACCAGGAAGGTTGGTATGAAATGTACCAGGGATGTAGGTGGGAAGTGTACCAGGGATGTTGGTGGGAAGTGTACCAGGGAGGTTGGTAGGAAATGTACCAGGGAGGTTGGTAGGAAATGTACCAGGGATGTTGGTGGGAAGTGTACCAGGGAGGTTGGTAGGAAGTGTACCAGGGATGTTGGTAGGAAGTGTACCAGGGAGGTTGGTAGGAAGTGTACCAGGGATGTTGGTAGGAAGGGTACCAGGGATGTTGGTGGGAAGTGTGCCAGGGAGGTTGGTGGGAAATGTACCAGTAAACAGATTTCCTAAACAGATTGTGCTGTGCAAACTACCTGTTTGTGATCGACTTGGAGGGTAACAAAGTTGTTACCTATTTAGCATCAAATAAGATGTTTGAAAAGAAAAATGTGAATTCATCCGTCGGTTAGTCACTCTAGACTAGCCCCGGCTGATGTCCTTTTAAAAAAATCACTTTGATCCGTTAATGTAAGCGGTCATGCGGTAAGTATGTTCGATTTCATTTACCCCACCCCCCAATCCAACTTTTAGGCAGCAAGTGGTTTTCAATAAATGAGATATTACTCAAGACAGAAAGATTATTCTTTCCAACGATTATGCTTGTGACATGAGATCCATGGCTATCAGTATTTTTTATATAATATATTTTATTTACAGTTCATAGAATAAAGAGAATAACAAGCCTTAGAAACATAATTATTGAAAGATTTATGCACGCGCATAAAACCTCCTTTCTTTTACCTTTACTGTGTCCACTACCCTGTCTTATATAAGTTTGCACTATGTATATAGTTTTTGTAGAGGTATAATTCTTTCTCCACTCCTTTATGAGCTCACCAACCGTTATGGGCTTTTATTTATCACATGATATCTCAAAATACTTTGTTTTCAGTGGAAAAATTATCCAGTAAGAGTAACCCTTTCCTTCCTTTGTGTTCATTTAGTATCGAAATATCCATTGTGCATATTAACTAGACGTTGACGACTTTGCTCTGTAGAGTAACAAGCTTATTTGCATGATAGCAATAGCCACCAAGTCCGCCGTCTCAATTAGGACACGAGTCCTAGAGCAACCTCCTCTGATTCACGCCGTTGTTCTCCATTACTCATACGTTTAATGTTAGATATGGAGACGTATCTGATTTATTCAAATACCATCGCGGGATTGTTGGTTGATGGAGAAAAAAACTTGACAATAGTTACACTTGGTTACTGCTTGCTTGAAAACTGTAAGCGCAACCACTTTATAAGCCCTTTTGTTTATCTTGACCTCACTGACGTCCCTTATTGTTTTTAAACTTAAGAGGATTTTAATTATAGCCCGCCCAAACATGATCTATTCTCTAACACCCTTTTCTTGATAGAGAAATTAGATTATCTGTGACTTATTTCTAATATAATCATTGTAGAATATTTTTTGTTGAAAAAAAAAGATTATGTCTTTTAAAAGAAAAGAAAATGATATCTTTTAACCAAATCGGTCATTTGACTATGGATATACTTGAACTCATCTTTTTGTATGTTTTAAATTATAATTGCGCTTTAAACAAATTATTAAACACGGTTTCTTTTCTGCTTCCCGTTAAAGTATATTTTACTTTCCGTAACTGATATACTTTCTCCCAGCAAGAACTCAATATTTTCAATATTTAACCTTATCATCATGGTGAACTTTTTCAGAAACTATAAGAAACTAATTTACCTTAAGAAAGAAATGTTTTCATTAACAAAATGCGTGATCATTCCTGACATATAGATTCTGCTCTCGTTAAAATACTCTCTCTAAAAACGAGAGCATATTGCCTAACTAAGATGGGGATATTTTCTTTAACTAATTTTATTTGAATGTCTTCTTCTTCTTCTTCGTTCTCAATATTGGATATTGAGTTTTGCGTGCCACGAGTTTTGCGCCAATTGGCCCGTGGTCTCCGACTTCAGCCTGCTGTATTTTCTGGATTTCAAAACCATCTGCAGGGCAACAGTTGGTTTTTTTTTTTGGCAAGTGATGCAGCGTTCGCATGCCGCGGCTAAGGATTCCACGCATTACCCCGCCGCTTTTCGCCCATTTGGGGCTGGGTGGGGCTCGGGGGCACCCTGGGCCCCGGGAGCGGGTCCTTGGCTTCCCATGGATTCGAGCTCGTGACCATCGGAACGACAGTCGAGCGCGCTTGCCACTCGACCACCGCGGCCCCCGATTTGAATGTGAACTCAATCAATATTTCAAGTGCTTTTTTTCTACAAATTTTTAACAAGTCAACAACAGTTTGGAGATTTTTTATTTTTTTTGTTATGAAGTGTTTGAATTTGATTTATTGTTGTATTTTTAGAGTTTATAACTTTCTTTCTAAATACTGCATTGCCTTTTTAAATGTGTTTGATATTTGCATGGGAACAATCCTTTCATTAATAAATTTAATATGTTTTTAATTACTCTTTTCTTTTTAGTGTGCTGTTGATATTTTAAAAAATGTTTAAAAATGTCTTTCAAAAGATTATTTTCTAAAAATGCATTTCTTTTAAACACGTGATTTAAAAGATGTGAAAAGTTAGGATCACTAAGGTTATGAAATCATATCAGTCCAGAGTCCAGACTTGCTTCTTCTCAATTAACAGGCCATATGTGATTATTTCCTGTTCCCTGTAGACATTTCCGAGTCCACTCGGTGCGTCCAGTTCCTTTTGAAACATTACGCGGCCAACTCTCCCCGTGAGCTGTACCAGGGTTAAAGACTCTATAAAACAAACATTGGTCTGTAGAGTTGCACCTTAAAGACCTTAACTGTCCGTTTTTTTAGCCCACCCGGTCATCTAGACAGCATTGACCCATAACAATTCAATTTACTGTCTGAAGAAATGAAAGGATCTTGGTACAAAGGATTTCCCATTATTTACTTTTTGTCTGTCCGCAAAATTTCTGATTTTCCAAAGTAACATTAAACCACTTTGATGGTTCTAGAGATTTTACATTTTTACCACTGATAGATCTTGGATGGCAATACATTGTATGAAAATTTTAGATCGATCGAATGTACGGTAATTAAATTAATGCATTTTATAGTTTATGAAGTTTATCTCTATATAGCATGTGTCCATCTGCTGTTGTTGACATTCACGAGCCACGGAGTTCATCCCGTGACCACATTCCCGTGGTATTAAAACGTTGGGCGGGCGCTTATGAGGAGTATAAGAATAAATAGAAGTCAAATATATCTATCTATCTATCTATCTATCTATCTATCTATCTATCTATCTATCTATCTATCTATCTATCTATCTATCTATCTATCTATCTATCTATC
>MUZC01000151.1:136167-150490 GCA_002072015.1 Radix auricularia
CCCCCCCCCCACCACTCCAAAAAAAAAAAATACTCCGTATCTTCTAAATGAGAATTATTCATGTGGCAAATTAATTTTTGTCAAATAAATTCGGATTTAGTGCAAGTCTACACTCTAATATCGTAAATAACATGCGAGAAGTCATACAAAATGTCATTAAATAAATTGTAAATAATCAAATATTTAAATGAAACTTTTACTTATAGTAGCGCGTTTTAAGGTGATTTCACATTTTTTAAACACACACCTCCCTCTCGTCTCACATTGTCATAGATGCGTGATAACCTCCCCCCCCCCTTTTTTTTTTTAGGAACGTGACGTCATTTATGCGCGGCTCCCAATCCATAGAACTCCTCTCAGTCTTCCAGTGCCAAACAAAGGGAATATAAATAATTTTACTTATTTTTTTTTTTTGTCAACCGGTGAGGTCAGCACCTCTTGCTCCCCTCCAGTCTAGTGAATTACGTTTAAAGGAGAAAACAATTCCTTATCACATGATCACATGAAAAAAAAAGGTTTTTTTAAAAAAAAGATAAAACAGGAGAGAGAGAGAGAGAGAGAGAGAGAGAGAGAGAGAAGTAGAGAGAGAGAGATGTGTAAATAACCGAAATAGCTAAAAATTCCAGACTAACTCCTAAGCATCTTCCTCGCCCTACAACACAACAAAGCGTATTTTTCCGCCAAGCACCCGAAACATAAAAGCAATTGAGGACATAAAGTATTTGAAATATAGAAAACAATTCCTTACCCCATAAAAAACAATTTTTTAATTAGGGAATAACGCATAATATTATTCTTTATGGACCAGCGTTTGTAAGCACTAAACAGCTTAGTTGGGATCAATGTTTTCTTTAATGTTTGCCGGTTGTTGTGCTAAATAATAATTTAAAAAACTTGTGTGCAGCAGCAAAGTTTAACAGTTTACCATTTTCAGTGTGAAAATTTTTGGCATCTCCCCAAAAATACATGCATCAATTTATCCGATATACTTTATATGAGAAAAAAATTGTTTAAATCAAAATAATATAGTAGATTATAATTAAACAAACAAGAATTGTAAATGTATACTTCGGTTCCGCTGAACAGAAATATACATTTATATGTTCATTAAGTAACCAAATGCCAACATACCCATATGCCGCTAATTTATTCTGGAGCACACTGGTGTCTGTCAACAAAATACATATTTTATAGACTTTGTCAAGGTTGATCTGATGTCCATCATTCTGACAAGATTTAATCCTCATAAGCAACTCAAAATGTAACTCTTACAACATATTTCTAGATTATACTTTTCTAGAATTCATTAGGCTAAATCCACGTTCGCAATGAGCGCTTGATGCAAGATATACACCACAAATATCAAACAGGGTGGCAATGTCGCTGAATCATTCTTCATTCATGACAAACTGAATCACCTCGTCGAAAGTCTGAATCAACCCACATTGTATTTTGTTCTTCGAGCACTAATCTTAAATTACGATAGTGATCCATAAATTCCTCCACAATGTCTTCTTAGCTTTTTAGAATACTTTGTATTTATAAACAGGGCACACAGTTATGTTTGTTCAAAATTAAAATTTGACATGTCGACTAACGCTTACAACTCAAATATTCACTTAAGTATCAAGTCGCTTTCAAGAAATCGAGAGTCCACTTGCCAATTCAGACATTCAAAAAATTTGAGGACTGTATTTGTGTTTTCAGCCTGAATACATTTTAGCAACATCAACCTCTGCAGACCAATGAACATTTTCTCCAAGGGGATGTCCTCTTAGGTTATTGATAATTCCTTTTACAAACTGGTGTGCCTTCCTAGTCATTAGATTTTTCGTTTGCAACAGCTTGCTTAATTTGGCAAGTTCTCCAAATACTTCATGAATGACACTAAGGAACAGTCCGAAACTGTGGGTCTCAGTCTCTGAGATCCTTTAAACTATGTTTATTGACTTGGTCATAATACAAACGTGCCTGCTCTTCACAGTATTCAGTCAGTGCTTGTATGTCATTTCTCTACAATGCTTGTGAAGCAAAGTGTCGTGAAAGCAATCTGATTTTCAGTGTCATCTAAAAAAAAANACATTTATACTTGTTTTTAAATTGAATTTTAACAAAGGATGTGACTGAGTTCCGGGTAGAATAAGAAATAAAGTCGCTACTAACTTTCATGACAAAGGCGCAGAAATTCTAATTTTTTACCTACTGAAATTTTCTGCGCGGTAACTCAAAACTTAAAAGGTACAATGATCGGGATGGGACCTACGAACCAGACTACGTATATAATATATAAACATGGATATCTATGCTTGCACGCCTTTAACAAATATTTGTTGTTGTTGTTTTGTTTTTTTTTAAATATTACCCTCAAAGACATTAAATTCATATTTTTCCTCTAAAAATAACAACACAGAAAACACTTTTTAAAAAAAATAATAGAAAAATCGTATTACGCCGCCACCCCTCTCTTGTGGAGGGAAGAGGGGGTGGGATTCGTCCACGTTGTCAACACTTCAAAGCTCAGTTTGCTTGGCATCTTTAAAAACATAACACACCGCCAGAGTTTTTGAAGATCTCTCTGGTGCGGCTGTGTCTTTTTTCCCATAATTTGTTTTATTTAGTTTGTGTTTTGGGACTGTTTTGTTATAGCAAGTTAACTGATTTTTTAAAATAAAAATGTTTCGCTTTTAACGTAATTTCATTGTATTCCTTTCTAGATGAAGAAAATGTGTTTTCTTTTTTTTTCTGACATAAAATCAACAGTAAAAGTATAGGCTTTGGTGTCACCCCCCTAATGGTGTCACCCGGGGCGGCCCCCCGCCCCCCCCTAGCGACGCCACTGCAGTGATTTCAAGTTATTTGGAATCAATAAAGTCGTTTGTTTTTTTAAATTGAGCTCCATAAACGTTACTTGAAACATAGGCTGGATGGATGGATATAGACAAAACTTGGCACACCAAACTTTGATAACGAATATTCAAATGCTATATGTAATGGAACATCTAAATACATTGTACAATAGTTATAGGGCTGGTAGATCCATTCTTTTTTCCTTTTTAAAATCTATATTAAAAAATTTAAAGAACGAATTAAATCGGACTATTTATTTCAAAATGAATTAAAATAATTCAAAGTGCTAGCTATGCCCGTTAATGTGCATGCCGGTATCTAAATCAAAATTAATTTAAAAGTAAATGCATTCTTGCCTTTTCTATAAAATTCTATCATTTTATATATTTTTAATTTTTAGAATGCTTTATTTTTAAAACTGTTTTAATGGAACAGCTTTAAAACTGTTCACATCATTTTTTCCCTTCAGATTGTGAATTTAATGGTAGCCTTATTATACACTCATTCGAGGGTGATAAAAATGTTCTTGAAAACTCTATTGTTTAAAATTTCCCCCCATATCTCCATTATTTATTTTCATTATTTTTCTCTACTCGCTTCTCCTCTTAGTGATTGTAAACATTATTTCTTTTTTTTTTTTTAATCTCACCCATGTTTTTCTTCTTCTTTTTCTTTTTAATCTAAAAGAAACCTATTTTTCGGCTGACATGAGCTGAATTCGAGTAGAAGATTGCAAATTTCAATCCTGGCTGGGTTGGCATTGCGGGGTCTTAGGAAATAATAGGTCTGGTCACCAAAAGGACATTCTATTGTGCCTCCCTCGCCGCCAGGGCGACTATTGTTTCTTTGAAAGACCCAATTCCTAATGAATCACTTTCAATTTTCTTTCAATGCCACGTGCTTCCGTCTGGTGGTGTGGTATTCGCTAACATCTTCAGGCAGACGCAAACAGGGCTGCTGTCCACTGCTACGTGACGACATGCACTGGTGGACGCCCACTCTGTGGCTGTCCTGGGCCACATTGACGTAAACAATGTGCATGATCATGAAGGGCTCACCCCGTGAGTTTTATTGTCTACGATTGGCTTAGTTTGTATCTTGAGTGGCCATTTCATCTGACCACTTGACTCGTCTACCTGAACTTGAGGATGAAAACCGAAGGACCTTCACGTCTAGTTACTTTAGCGTGACCGCCTGATCTATTATCAACGCTAACAAGTGGCTCTGATACTTACCATGGTTTGACCTTTGTTTTTTGCAATGGCATGGCCACAGAATATGTGGTCCACTCTGCCAAATGGCTTTCATGTTTACAACGGCGTTATCATATGGTCTGCCTAATTGCTCTTGTGGTTGGCGTGATCATTTGGTCTGAATAATTGCTCTTGTGGTTACTACGGCGTGATCATCTGGTCTGCCAAATGGCTCTCGTGGTTACTATAACGTGATCATTAGGTCCAACAAATGGCTCTCAAAGTTACTATAACGTGATCATTAGGTCCAACAAATGGCTGTAATGCTTATTATGGCGTGATCATCTGGTTTTAACAAATTGCTCTCATTGTTACTAAAACGTGATCGTCTGGTCTTCCAAAGAACCCTAATGGTTACTATCGCGTGATCACCTGGCCTGCCAAATGTTTCTGTGAGACATCCATCGATTCAATCCGTGAGATAATTGAGCCATTATGTTGACATTAGACATTTGTTCGTTTCCGACGAGTCCACCTTATATGATTTGACTTATTACCCCCATTCGTCCAACTGACCTTTCCCGTTGTATTGGCTCAATGAACCTCTCTACAAACTAACTTTCCTTGACCTCAGTCACTCCCGTTTTCCCGTTTCTTTTACTAATTAACTTATTTCCTTATCAATTTGTTATTGCGATTATGTTTTTGAAATATATATATACTAGGGTCAAAAATGACGGATTTTAAAAAAGTTAATGTATTTCAGCTTCAATCTCTTTATTTTCAACAAATGTTTATCAGAAAAAAATCAATATATATAATATACAAATTAATGTATGTATGCAAGTTTGTCCTTTATGTTGATCTCTTCGGGCCGGGGGCCCTGATTCTCATTTCGTAAACGTTTAATATTTATTTCCCATTCTGTAACATGGTCTCAACAAATGTAGCTAACATATTAAATATGATCATAATTGAAATGAACAAATGTTTCAAAACTTACATCTTGCAACTACTGGGCCAGGGGACCCTTAATGTCATGTTTTGCTTATGTATTCAAATCTATATTTATATAAATCAATTTATGTATGTATGTTTGTCTATTAAAGCTGACTAAACCATTCATCCAATCACGATGAAACTTTAGGAAATTGTTGGTTGCTCTTATGGAATGATTTACGTGAAAAATAAATTATAACATTGACATTCGTGGTGGCCGTGGGCCCCAATTTTTTTTCTCCATTTATATAAGTTTTATACAAATTAGTTTAAGCATTAGCTACATTAAAAATAATTGGATATTGACCAAACTTAATACATACATACTTCATAGCCCATATTAAAATACAATATGGTTTTTACCTCCTAATGTTAATTGCTTTGGGGATGGAGGTCAACATATTTATTTTCGTTAAGTGTTAAAGACTTTATTTGTGCCTATATGAGATATATACAAATTGTTTAAGCGTTAACGACATGGAAAGCGGATAGATCGTAACCAAACTTGGTGTAAAATATCTTGATAGCCCATGTATAAATTCTATAGGACATTGGATACAATTTCTAATATTTATCCCTTTGGGCCGGTGACCTTGATTCTTTTTTCGTAAACGTTTAAGTTTGTATTCCCCATTCTGTGCCATTGTCTCGACAAATATCGATAATACATTAAATATGATCCTAATTGAAATGAACAAATGTTTCAAAAGTTACATCTTGCACCAATTGGGCCAGGGATCCTTTAATGTCATTATTTATCTACATTTATAAAAATGAAAGTATCTGTGTGTGTGAGTGTGTGTGCATGTCCTTTATAAACTATGCATCCGATCGTCATGAAACTTTTGGAGACAATTTAGTACGCTCCCTGGATGATTACTGGCAACATTGTTTTCTATATTTAACACTCATGGGGCCTATGGCGGATTAAGGGGAGTGCTGACTGGGCTAAAGCCAGGGGCCCCACACGTAATATATTGTATAATTAAGGTGGCTGGACCGGGCCCCACGTTGAATGGCAGCCCGGGGCCCAGTGCAATCTTGATCCGCCCCTGCATGGGGCACCGGGTGACCATAATGCCAATTTTTGCTTACATGAGCTATAAAAATAGTTAAGAGTTAGCTACTGTGTAAATTGATGGGTCTTAATCAAAGATAGTATATAAACATTTTACAGCCAATATTAGAATACTATAGGGCACTGAACTCTTAATGATCATTCCTTCGCGGCCGGGGGCACTAAATGCCTTTTTTTCTTAAACGTATAAGTTTTTATTTCCCATTCGATTATTAATGATCTTGACAAAAATGACAAATATATCCTATATTGTGCAGATTAAAAATGAAAAGGTGTTTTCAACTTTACATTTTACAGTGAATGGGCACTGGGACCAAAAATAAACATTTTTTTGCTAATATGAGCTATATAAAAATAATTTTATGCTTTAGCTACTGTAAATATGAAGGGATCTTAACCCAAATTTGTATACAAAAATTGACAGCCCATATTAAAAGGCTATAGGGTACTGAACTTTCAATTTTCTCTATTTTTTTTTTCGTATATTTTTAAGATATATCTCTAATACAATTTTTAGCGATCTTGCGGAATATATCATGTTGAAATTAAACTTAAATGAGCAGGTTTTTTAAATTAACATCTGGAACTGAATATACCTTTTTAACTTATATTAGCGGCTTGAAAATTAGTTTTGGCGCAAGTTACTAAGAAAATTAATGAATCTTGCCCATCTCTTTAAAAAATCATTATTAGTCTCATAAGCTCGTGGTTGTTGGGGGCTCTAATGATACCATTCAACTTTCTCGGGGCTTGGTAGACCTTGGCTGTGCCCATCTCCCCTCCAGGTCAGCGGAGGACTTTTTAGCAATAGCCATCCATCAACATTTTTATTTAGGCTTTTACGTGGGCTAGAACCCACGCCTCTCAGCTTGTGGGGAGAGCGCTCTATTGACCTCGCTATTCATCCCCCATCTTAGTATGTAAAAATTCAAGAGTCTATATCTCATTATAATCGGGCAATGAACTCCTAATGTTTATTCCCTCGGGGCAGGGGGCAAAAAATGACTCTCTTTTTTTATTGCACGTTTACAATTTAAATCCCCAATCAATTTTACACGATATTGGGCAATATGGCAGAGTACAATGGCAGTAAAATATTTAATTAACACTTATATTGGAGCCGGCCCCCTTAATATCGTTTGCTCTTATCTAAGCTTTTAAATTATAAATTTATGTATCCGTTTGCTATGAAACTTGGACTTTTTTGCACATTGCCACGTAGGTTTCTGACATAATATTTTTAAAACACAGCATTCATTGGTTTCTTAAAATGTATTCATTGTTACTGAGATCAAAGCAACGTACGACAGGTCAACTAGAGTAATATGAAATTTTCATTTATTTTATTAATTTTTGTTTTATTCATTTATTTCCAGTAACAATTTTATACGAACGTTGGAACAGAATCATTTTAGGTGCGCTAGATAGTGCAAAGAACAAGGGGAAAGAACGAACACAAACAGCAACACGAAGAAATTAAAATAATCAGAGTGAATGTCGAAGCATTGTTGGTCTCGAGATTTTTGCATTTCGCTTGTTGTTACCTGCCCCCCCCAACCTTCACCATCCTCGCTTGCAAACCATAAACTGTTATTGGTCGACCCTAGCGAGGGTCATTCGTCAGGCCTTATTTTCTCGCACCTTGTGCTTGTCCTAATTTCTGTTGAATTATCTATAAAGATTATTTTAACGCAATATCCCATAGGAAAATGCCGAAAAGGTTTACTGAATTTCCTTGAAAATATAAAAACCAGAAAAAATATCAGTATTTTTGTCAATTTCACGCCAACCATAACAGCTATTGGGTTAAAACAAACGCCAAACAATAGCTAATAATATTTTGAACAATGTTGTAAAAGGAAATTTTCAAAAATCTATTTTCGTTCGACTCCTGTAATTTTAGCAGCAATTTGTAGATAGCAATTGTTTTGTTAACTTTCAGAATTTTTTATTTGAAATGACTTTTAATGTAATCTAGAATGATGGTTAGTGGGGTTTTCCCGCTGTGTGCATGCAAATGTTAGATTGGTGCGCGGTGCGCATTATATGGACACATTATTTAGCGTGAAGGGATATGACATAAAGTTTTGTTTACTTTCAAAATTACTGGTTTGAGATGACTTTTAATGTAGATCTAATCAAGAATGATTTACCTTTTATAAAAAATCGGAATTTTTTTGTTGGATTGCGTTCAAATACGTATTTGGGTTTTTGTTAATTATTTTATTCATTTTGGGCAATGAGTAATATGTCTGGATCCGGACGAATATCATAGTGCAGCCTTACAATAAATCAGTGTTTCTCAATCTGTAGGTCGCGACACATTAGTGTGTTGTGAGAGATTTTCAGGTGTGTCTCAATATTTTGTAAAAATAATATTTTAAAATGCTAGGGTTCTCAGCTCTGAAGTTATTATGAAATTTTAAAATAAAGCGGACGCTAGATTCGATTGGCGTCTGTGTACACCATTTTCTTTTTTCATTCTTTCTAGCGGTGTGGTTGGCTTGAAATTTTTCATTAGGTAATAGATTGGACTTTGTAGTATTATTTTAAAGTAGGCTAAGCCGGAATTTTAAGCAAGTTAACATAATTTTATCTAAACTTGCTTTAAATGCTGACTTAATTAGTTTATCTCATATACTAATAATTAAATTAATCACTACATACTTGTTAATTTGAACTGTTGACTTATGTGTACTTTGGTGATGACAATTTACAGAAATTAATACGAATCGTTAGTTCATAAACTTCCCGTAAAAATATCAATTGTAATTAGAAGAAAACTTAAAATATTAATGTTAATAAATTTCAAGATAAGAAAAACATAAGATCTGTAGGTAATGAAATTTTGAACACTTTCAGTCAACTTCAATCATCTCGTCACCATTATTTTCTATCACGGGACATCGACGAATTTGCTAGGGTGATCAATCCGTTTGCAGTCAGTGAAGGAATCAATTTCACGACCGAAGAGGAGGAGCAGCTGATTGAATTACGCCATAACAAATTCTATTATTAAACAACGTTCACCAACACGACTTCAGAAGAATTCTGGATTGCAATCATGAAAAGCAGTTAAAACTCTGTTGCCATTTTCATCGTCTACGATATGTGAATTTGGGTTTTCGGCATTAACTGAAATCAAGTCCAAGAAACAAGAGCGACTCCTTACAGTTTATAATGAGTTGCGCGTTTGCTTGTCAACTTTGGAGCCCCGATGGAATATGATGTGTTCCCTTAAGCAGGCACATCCATCACACTGTTATATCACAATAATATACAGCTCAGTAATATTAAAATGTTATTTTTTTATTAAAACAAGTTAAAAAATGTTTTTTTGTGTCGCGAAAATGCTCCTATAATCGAGGTGTCGTCACTCAAAAAAGTTTGAGAAACACTGCACTAAATAAATGCATAAACGACACAAAAAAGTGATTTGAAACATGCTCATTTTCAGTAACAAAATAACCCTTGGGGGAGGGGGTGGCGGACGACGTGTGACGTGGGGGGGGGGGGTAAAAAATGGGCCAAAATCTCGTGACGTCATTTATGGATGGCCCCTATGTGTTACTATTTTTATATGAAGCGCTGTGGGCTCAGCCGTCTGCCGGAGTACTGCACTAGAAAAAATATCAATTCGTTGTAATCATTACAAATAATAAATGCCTGTGATTGTGTAAGGGCGAAGAAACAGATTTCAGACCTTGTTATATTTTACTTGTGCCCTGAGGATGGCCGGAGACGTTGAGTTTCTGTTTTGTATATAAAGACCCGAAGTGGAGAAGCGGCTGTGTGGCATTTTTAAAACCTTTTTTTTTTTGTTATCCCCCCTTACTTACAGAGAGTCACGAATAGAATGTCCTGAATGAGATTTTAAGGAAAAATTGAGCAACCCGTAAAAACAAAGTTTGTGACTATAAATCCCTTATATATCAGACATAACTAAAAGTATTGATTATGTTCAATATAATACTCGCTGCCGGACAAACATTTACAGATTTAACGTGGCTGAACTCCCCTTGCTGTAAAACACGGAGATGTGGTCATCGACGGCTGTAGTGAACTATAGTGACCCGTGGAAATCAACAATAGCAGCCGGCTTATAGAGATACATATAGATAAACTAAAAATTCATTTTTTTAATTATGGTACTTTGATCGATCTGAAATTTTGATACACTGCATTGTCACGTGACACAAATATGTGCAAAATTTCAGTTCGATAGGATCGCGGGAAGTGGGTCATTTTTTACTTTTGTTTTTCCGCCCGCCCGCCCAACCACGACAAGACGGGGAAGTTAATATAATGGATTTAAAAACCGTCTCTTACCGTATGAAAAATTGAATTGTATGAAGCTAATTATTGATACATATGTATAGCTTAGAACTTTAAAACCTGAAAAGCTCAAAACTACAAAAATGTCTCATAGCCGTTTCTTCCCTCGAGGTCTTCATATATTTCAACCAGTTGACCCCACTCTAATGACGTTAAAGTGCTGTTGAAAAATTGAAACATCGTTTTAAAAAATAAGGCATTCTCTCGTTGTAATTATTATATTGTGTTCATTCATGCACAGAGCGCCAAATGAAAACAGCTTGTTCACTTCCACAAACAATGGCCGTCTTATTTCCCTAGAGATGCTCTTCATTAGCTTGTCTTCGGCCCCACTTCAATAATTCCACCGTTTCTCATTTCTTTACATGCCCATCGTGTCGACCTAAAAATGTCAGCATGACTTTTTCAACTTGGACAAACGAATCAACTGCTTAAGGAATAGATGAAAATGTTGTGTGTGGGTGTAAGGGAGTGAACTCTGAGTGGACAGAGACAGTAAAGATTTATGCATTCACTTACGTTTCCCTTGAAGATTTCCTGGAGATTTCAATTTCCGTTCAGACAATCCTTGTTAATCTGAATCTGCCAAGGAGAAAATTTGTAAGAAGATATTTTTTTAATAAAAATCTATGTACCGTGGAGTTTATTAAATGATAGTCATGAAATACTCATGAAATAGATCAAACGACAAACTGCTGATAGTTAACACGTGTGCCCTAAAAGATATACGCTTTGAGAAACATTTTACTAATTAGTTATTCTTTGAGAATAATCACCACTCATCAAAGATCTGCTCACCCAAACATTCATTCAGGTTACATTCTTACAACTATTTATTTATTTATCCGAAACTTAATTTCAGTGTTAAAGATTGTTCCTTTCATGTTCAATCCAGCCATTCTTTAGTGCAGTGCTTCTCAAACTTTTTCGTGTGGCAGGAATTTTTCCATAGCTCCACGGACCGCTGCTCTAATTTCCTGTACGGACGTGATAGCTAAATGAGCCACTACATGGCCTAAAGACCCACAAAATAAAGCATGAATTCAGTTTGTTTTATGCTACATGTCATCGAACAATTTTGACAAAGAATAAACTTAAGCCTTGATACCTTAAGTTAACGCTCATTCACGACCGTCTTCATTTAGAACAAAAATGTGTTCATAATTGCAGCCTTCGTTTTTGTTTGAAATTTTTAAAAATTGATAGTACTTTAATAAATGTATATCCCGACCTAAGTCTACGTTGTTTTAAAAAAGAAAACATAAAATTTAATACAACTAGTCAAATTTATTTTTTTTTTTTTAAAATACTATGCTAAGTTAAGTACATGTGTAAGAGCAGGCTCAAAGTTTAACTGAGACTAATGTCTAAGGTGAACCTATTTATTTACTGCAAGTTTATCAAGTCTTGGCACTATTGAGGAAAGTGCTTCACGATATGGAGAACGAACACTCATACTGTTGCTGTGCTTTGTCTTAATAATGCTCATTGTTGAAAAACCAGTCGTACATAGGTAAGATGAAGGAAATGGGAGAAAAGCCTTGAGAGCAATTTCGCCAACTTCAGGATATTTTGCACCCACTTGAATCCAAAAGGATGCAAAAGAGGTCATAGCTCCGAGATTTATTTTAAAACCTTCATCCACATCTATTTTCAACAATTTATCTTCCAAAGTTACAGACAAGTCAACCTTGGAATCAATAAAAGGATTGCTTATAAGCCTAGTACGTTTCCGTGGGTTATCTCCTGTCAGAAGTAAAACTTAAAACGATCAATTAATTGTGTTAATTGCTCAATGATGACTTTCTGTAGAGATGGCATCCATCAAGTTCTTTATTTACACTATCAACAGTCCCTGCAAAATTGTGAATCATATCGAAACAACCTTCAGATTTCTAGCTTGCATCTCTGTTTATCAATATTGACTGACATAGTAAATTATGAAGCAAGGAGATATTGAGCTCATTAAAAATGGCAACTTTGCTGTTCAATTAGCATTTCGAAATAGTTGAGACCAATCAGCTTTTTCTTCCGTATTTGAAATCCTACATGTGGAAGAAAGTCAGCAGTCCCGAGCCTGCGCTCTTCATGAGGCTTCCTGGAAAACCCCCTCAGCTCTCTGGCCCCCTAAGGGACGTAAAAGCTGAAAAGCCGCCTCCAACTTAGTTGACCTCCCGAGGGAGGGGTAAAATTTTCCCTACTTCTACTCCCTATCACTTCGGCGCCACCCCGGCAAAGCTTACGAGTCTCAATGGTTAGGACCGACGCAGTGCGGGGGATCATCAATGACTTACCTAGGTCATCAGTCACCTTCCGTACAAACTGGTCGAGCTCTCGTCACAGTTAAAAAATATTGAGAGTATTTTGCCGGGAGAAAACTAACGCTAATCAGCATGCAGTGAAAGCTGTTTGTATTCCGCAGCCATTTCGTCACATAATGCAGGAAATAATCTTGAATTTAAAGCATTTGCCTGGACATGGTTCACAACTTTTAGAGCTTTGCTGAGCACTTTGCATGTATAGTTCTGTTGATATTTGATTGATGGCTAAACTTTCGCGGTGAAAAAAACAGTGTATTAACTTGAACTCTGGTGCTAATTCCTTAATCTTAATAACAACTCCGGAACGCTGCCCAGGCATGGCCTCAGCGTCATCTATGGCCACAGCGTCATCCATGGCCTCAGCGTCATCCATGGCCTCAGCGTCATCCATGGCCACAGCGTCATCCATGGCCACAGCGTCATCCATGGCCTCAGCTTCATTCATTGCCACAGCGTCATCCATGGCCACAGCGTCATTCATGGCTACAGCGTCATCCATGGCCACAGCGTCATCCATGGCCTCAGCTTCATTCATTGCCTCAGCGTCATCCATGGCCACAGCGTCATCCATGGCCACAGCGTCATCCATGGCCACAGCGTCATTCATGGCCACAGCGTCATTCATGGCCACAGCGTCATCCATGGCCACAGCGTCATTCATGGCCACAGCGTCATCCATGGCCACAGCGTCATCTATGGACACAGCGTCATCCATGGTCACAGCGTCATCCATGGCCACAGCGTCATCAATGGCCACAGCGTCATCTATGGCCACAGCGTCATCCATGGCCTCAGCGTCATCTATGGCCACAGCGTCATCTATGGCCACAGCGTCATCCATGGCCACAGCGTCATCCATGGCCACAGCGTCATTCATTGCCATAGCGTCATCCATGACCACAGCGTTATCCATGGCCACAGCGTCATCCATGACCACAGCGTCATCCATGGCCACAGCGTCATCTATGGCCACAGCTTCATCCATACACACATTAACAAAATATTTAGATTCTATCTGACATTTGACAACAATGTAATCGTGAAAAGCCTTGATATTTCAGAACTAGTTGTATTTGTTTGTAATGATGTATGAAAAGAAATACTCTTCCTTACAGTCATCCTTATATTGATATCGCACATATACCAAAGTGACAGACAGACATCCCACAATTTGATAGTTTTCTTGTTGGTTTTGAAACTTAAGGAAAACTTAAGAATTATAATTATATTTATTTTTAATTTCTTGATAACTTCCGCGGACCACCACTTTGAGAAGTACTGCTTTAGTGTACTAAGATTGATAGTAAAAACATTAGTTCTGAGAATCTAAGTAAACTTAGGAACATGTCCTTTTAGATGCCATAGAAACATGTCCTTAAGATGCCATTAAACATGTCCTTAAGATGTCATAGAAACATGTCCTTAAGATGCCATAGAAACATGTCCTTAAGATGCCATAGAAACATGTCCTTAAAATGCCATAGAAACATGTCCTTAAGATGCCATAGAAACATGTCCTTAAGATGCCATAGAAACATGTCCTTAAAATG
>MUZC01000151.1:165474-183998 GCA_002072015.1 Radix auricularia
TCAGCACTGAATTTGTAAAAATCGAATTTAATTGATGCAGCATATAGAAAATATGCAGGGTTTAACTTCATTTGATGTATCACATAGAAAAGATGCAGGGTTTAACTTCATTTGATGTAGCATATAGAAAATATGCAGGATTTAACTTCATTTGATGTAGCACATAGAAAAGATGCAGGGTTTAACTTCAGTTGATGCAGCATATAGAAAAGATGCAGGGTTTAACTTCATTTGATGTAGCATATAGAAAAGATGCAGGGTTTAACTTCATTTGATGTAGCACATAGAAAAGATGCAGGGTTTAACTTCATTTGATGTAGCATATGGAAAAGATGCAGGGTTTAACTTCATTTGAAGTAGCACATAGAAAAGATGCAGGGTTTAACTTCATTTGATGTAGCATATAGAAAATATGCAGGGTTTAACTTCATTTGATGTAGCATATAGAAAAGATGCAGGGTTTAACTTCATTTGATGTAGCACATAGAAAAGATGCAGGGTTTTACTTCATTTGATGTAGCATATAGAAAATATGCAGGGTTTAACTTCATTTGATGCAGCATATAGATAATATGCAGGGTTTAACTTCATTTGAAGCTGCAAAATGTTTTGAAACTGTTAAGTTTATATACACTCAAAATAATAAAAATCAACATTTATATTCATTTATATGCTATAAAATTTTGTTTATTGTACAACTGGAATCACTCTCATTGTATCCACAGGTTGATGGCAATGGTATATAACTCTTTTATTTTCATACTTCCCACAGGCCCCAGATTTTCTCCCCTTGCTGCTATATTTACTTGGTAGAAAATCGAAGCCAGAATCTAAACTGCTTCTGTTAGAAGGTCTACCTCAGTTGGCAACACATAAGGTATGATGATCATTGGCAACACATAAGGTATGATGATCATTGGCTACACATAAGGTATGATGATCATTGGCAACACATAAGGTATGATGATCATTGGCAACACATAACGTATTATGATCATTGGCAACACATAAGGTATGATGATCATTGCCTTATTACAAGAAAACAAGTTTGTTTCTAACTGAAGATGATAGTGTTTAATATAGGTGCATCAAATCTTTGTGTCAACTGCTGTTCTCTCCCTTGGTCTTTTCTAGTGTTAAATACTTAATTTTTATTTTCATTAGTGCCTGTCAGTTTGTAGCATAGTTTTTGTTTTTCAAGTCCATCTTTCAATCAGTTCAGCATTCTTCATTCCCTCCCAAGCTTGTAAATGCCAGAATAAAATGTAAACAGTGTATGAGTGAGCCTGACAGTTACCTCCTCTCAGACTCACTCACACTCTGTTTACATGTTATCCGTCTACTAATCTATAAGCCTGATTGCAGTCTCACGCACATTATAAACACCAGGAGAAGGGTGGGTGGCGGTTCGTTTGCTTGGTGCAGCCTTGCTCTCTTGGACCTGAAAGGTTACCTAAATTTTAAGGCAAAGTGTTAATTTCTAACATTTAGTTTTGTGCCAGGGGTAAAAAACAATCACCTACCCAGGATTTGTAAAGTTAAAAATAATGCTAGGAAATTCTGCCACACTAATAAGTTTTGTTTTAACTTTTAAATGTTGTCAATGTCTATAATACATTTTTTTGCATATCAGAAAAAGGAATTTCAATAACCAGTTGAGGGAGGACCTTATCATTATCCTCCAGCATGTTACAGTCACAGATCTGAAACACACCAGAGATTTTACCTTCAACAAACACACATCCCATTAACCTCTAAACTTTACTAAATGCTCCCCACTTCAGATCTGCACCCCATCTATCTCTAAACTAAACCCTGCTAAATGCTCCCCACTTCAGATCTGCACCCCATCTATCTCTAAACTAAACCCTGCTAAATGCTCTCCACTTCAGATCTCCATCCCATCTATCTCTAAACTAAACCCTGCTAAATGCTCTCCACTTCAGATCTCCATCCCACCAATTCTAAAGACCATCCTAGTTCTGGGCAAGTCAGAAGAGCTCAAGCCAGTATCTATAAAACTGTTGGTTTTGCTATGGAAACAACAAGACCGCTGTTTCCCTCAGCTCCTTCAGGCCATCAGTGAGCCCCACCTGGACACAACCAGTTCAGCACCAAACAGCTTTCTCCTTGCCAAGGCCACGGCAATATTGGAAATATGCAAACACAAGTAGGTTTTCTGTTCAATTATTGTAACTATGATTTTTTCCTAACAATAATATATTATAATCTGTAGGGGTTGGGGGGGCACATATATTTTAGCAGCCGCACAATCAAAACTTGATGTGGTCAGATTGACTTTGTTCTTTATGCAGGTATTAGAAGTACACTGGATCATGTTTAGTTCAGATACAGTTATAGAATCTATCTGCCAATAGTCAACAAAACATAATTCTTATCACCTTTTACACTCTTCATGTTTCTAAAATAGTCGGACCTTGCTAAGTGGAACTTAAAGGGACCCAAAATAATTTTGACTTATGGAGATTACGAGTTAGGGAAAATTGCGTATTAGGATATTTTTATAATTTTGCTTGGTACAAACAATTACTTTGATAAAGGGAGGTTTTTTATTAAATGAAGCTTGACTTAGTGAGGTCCGGCTATATAAACAAAGAAAGGTGTATGCCAAATTATATCTTAATGATTTAGGTAAAGGCCATCACATACTTTCAACTGGTCCCTTAATAATAAATAAAAAAACATGTGTATGGCTGGAGTTCATTGGATATGTTTCTTGCTTGTAGCAGCAGGAAATGTGCAGGCAGTATTTAATATAATATTATAACAATAGACTTTGTCAAAGTAGTGTTCTAATGTAATATGCCTAAATGATAGATTTTCATGGGCATGCAATAGCTAACAGGATGTAATGATATTAAAACATGTTGTTACTTAGATGAGTGATAGGCTTTCAATGGCTGATTTTTTCTTGTTTGATTTAAACTTTATCCAAAATATAATTGATTATTTCATTACATTTAATGTGCAAGTAAAACGTTTTTGTTTATTTGTTCCTTCATTTTAAATCTTGAGATATGAATGCAATCATTAATTGTTATTAATATCACAAAAAGCTTTTTTTAAAGTAAAATATAATGTTTAAAACTTTGTACATTTCAAAGAAATTTTTGACAATTTTCTCAAAATATTTGATATTATTTGTTAATCTTGTTTAATGTTTGATCTCTCAGACCAGAACAACATGGGGCTGACCTACTTGCCCCTTTGTCAGAGATTCTCAACTCGACGACCACTGAGAGGGACACAGCCGTATCTGTTCTCGCCCTGGATGGACTGTACCTCTTATGTGAGGCAGAAGTCATTGACCTCAGGTCATTGTGGGGAGTTCTGGGAGAAAAATTCATTCATGAAAACAGGCCGTTGGTTATCGGAAGAGTTTGCCGTCTGCTGTCCCTGGTTCCACAGCTGAATGTGGAGACAGAAGAATATGAGAGCTTCACAGCAGCCATTGTCAGCAGTCTGTGGCTCTACTCACAAAGTCCAAACAGTCAAATAAGATCTGCTGCTTATGAAGCGCTGGCTGAGTTTAAGGTTAAACAGTTTTTGATCAGCCAACTGCCTTTGACAGTAAGTAGGGGAAGGTTTTTTTTAAATAGATATTTCCAAGGCCTATTCGATATTAATTATTTTGATACTTTATTTAATGACCTGTTTTATTTCTTTATCTTTCAATGAAGTCATTCTCAATGTTTACTTTTATTTATTTATTTTTGTTAACAACTGGAGCAATATGTTCAGTTTTGGATTTTCAAATAGATATTTCTTTTTGTCTGGCTGTAATGTAATAATATAAGACCATCCTCAGCAAAGTCCGCTCTCATCTGCATGATGACCTATTGATCTAATAGTTTAAAAAATTAATTTGTCCTTAGGCTTAGGTCCATGTAAATAATTTTATTTTAAAAAAAACAGAAATGGTTAATTATTTCTATGGTTTTTATTTTGACTCTGCTGCTGTAAGATTTTTTTTTTTAATGTTAATTTAAAAATTAATACAAACTGCCATTTCATGAATTTTACAGCAAGAGTAAGTTTGTAATTATTTGTTTTGGATATATGATTGTTACTTTCTACTGTTTATAATATTGAATTTGTAAACTATAACTGTTGAATCAGACAGTTTAAAAGAATCTTTTGAGGAGTCTTTCAGGTTTTGTCATACAAAAATTACATGTGGCTGGCCTCTGTTCTTAAAAATGATTTTGTGTCAGATTTATTTTTAAATACTGATAGTCTGAAAACATTCATGTCAGAACATGGGTTACTTCAATGATTTCTATTACTGGTAACCAGGTGACAGGAGAGTTCTATCGATTGGCCGAACTGGAGACTCAGCAAAAGAAAGATGCCACTGATGGAAAGGAAGTCAACGTTGATACAATGTTCCCAACTGTTCCAGGTTCCTGTTTTGTTTCAATATTAAAGTCACTGAATGATGAGCTGACTCTCTCAGGTGAGGCTATTCATTGTTTCTCTTAGATCAAATTTTCAAAATATTTCTTTGGAAGATACAATCCTGTGCTTACACTCTGGTGTAGAATAAACATTTACTTCACCTATGATTTTTATTTCATTTGGTCTCCTACTTGCTTTAAGTAAGAAAACAAATCTCATGATCAAGAAGACATTGATAATTTTTTTTAATTTTAAGATTTGATTATCTGTCAAAAATGAAGTGATAGCAAAAATTCCTCCACCTATTTTTACCAGGCTACACCAAATTTCTAGTCTCCATGTTGAAAAAAGAAGTTACTGACCTTCCCAGGGGAATTTACTCTTCATCACAGAGGAGACATGCTGTTGGCAGCAGTCAGGGAAAATCTATTGAAATGATCCCTAACTTTTTGCTGCAACAATACCTCAAGTGTCAACAGCCTGGCCTTAGGCCTGGTTTGGCTGGTTGGTTGATATTGTCTCTGTCACTTAACTAAATTTACAGAAATAACTTAACATTTATTTCTGAACTCAAAATTTCGATATAATCATTTCTTAAAGAAATTATTTTCTTATTTTAAGTTGTTCATTTTCTCATTCAAGCAACATCTCTCATTTCTCAGACCATGTCATAATAAAAATTGTTTCTTACTTCAATAATACCTTTAATTTAATTTTACATTAAAATTTATATTTTTTTAGCTGGACTTCTCTTTTGCTATGATCCACCTGTGGAGATGGGAAGAGATGGGAGACCCAGGAAACATTACGTCATTCGTCATGGGAAAACATTTCTAGACACTTTTGGCATGTTACTGCAGGAGGTGAAATATTTAACATTTCTAGACTCTTTTAGGCGGCTGGGTAGAGAAGTCAATAGTGCGTTCGCCTCACAAGCTGAGGGGCATGGGATCGAGCCCACGAATAGCCACTATAAAAATGTTTAGAAATGACTAACGCTAAGAAAGTCCTCCGCTGGCCTGGAGAGGGATGGGCACCACCAGTGTCTATTAAGCCCAAGAATGTTCTAATGGAAACATTAGAATCCCCTACGACCTCGAAAAAAAGAGGTTATGGGACTAATAAAAAACAAAATTTTAAAAAAGACACTTTTGGCATGTTACTGCAGGAGGTGAAATATTTAACATTTCTAAGTTTGGAAAACAATCTAATACAATCCTGAGATAGACATAGTGATAAAAAACACTTTCCTTATTCTGTAACCAAGAACAAACACAAATTCTTGTTCTTCCCGTCTGGAATTTTGACATGGATGGGTTGTCTGATCACACCAGACCAACACATCTGACCAAACTAACACTCTGTTAGCATTAAAAACCCTAATAGAAATGCAAGATAAAGCATGAACAAGCATAGGAAGCAATTATCTTCTGTATAGAAGGAGTGTCTGCAATAGATAAGATAAACAAATATAATGGTTTTATTGATCGGGTGTCTGACCTCTCTGGCCTCTCTGGAGAATATAAAAGATGTATTTTAATAAATTTCATGCTTTGAATGTTCCTCTTTTCTTTTCTAGAATAAATACATATTTAATGAATCATTCCATATTTGCCATCAATATAATATCCCACAGGTTCCAGTACAACCATCAGAATGGCACCGCTTTGCACTCATGCCTGAAGCTTGGAACTCTTTTATGGAAAGATTGTTTTTGTCTCTTTTAGAAGTAAGTTTTCCTCAACTGCTTCACAAATTTGGATTTAATTACAACTGTAAATGATTTGGTTGATGCAACTTTGTAAAAAATAATGGTTATGTACCATAAAAAATGTTAAACCCTTTATGCTTTCATGGAGTTAAGTTTAGTAGATGAGAGGTAAAAGTTGATATTGCTGAAGATTTTGACAAATGGCAGTTAGTATATTACCAAATAGCCAGAAAATGAAAGTAAAAATTGTGGAAGAAAGTCATATTAACCAACAAAATGTATAAAATGAATCAATGTTTTTATTAAAAACTAGAAAATGGTTATAGATAAAATTCCTGCGAGAATTTAATTTAAATCAATGAAAATGTATTTGATATGATGATCTGTCTCAGCTGGTGTCAGAATTCTGGCCAGTTAATATCAACAACATCTACCCTTTAGCACCTGATTTAAGACATGAAATAACCTTGGCCTTTGATGTTAGCCTAATATTTTATCTTGTAATTTTTATCCATTTTATATCTCTAAATTCCTAGAGCCGCAAAGCAGACTTAGAACTTCAAGAGAAGCATGGTCACATTTCAGCATTTGATCTATCAGAAAAGAAGACTCTAGTTTGGATGGCGTAAGTATGCAGTGAAAATAACTAAAATTACAGTCTTAGACAGCATTCCTTGTACTATATTGTTATAGATATTTACCTTACCACATGCAAAATATAACCAAACATAAATAAGTGATAATGTATTGCAGTGTCAGAGATGCCATCATGGATGTCATTAAGTCAGCATCAAAGTAAGTTCATTTACAATATTTTACAATTTAAGAGCAATTTTTCTTTAAATAATGTCTTCCAAAATTCAAGTGTCTTATACTCAAATGTATGTGTTAAAAATTATTTAAAACTTTTTTTTTTTATTTCTAAAAATTCAAGGTGCATCTAACAGTTTGTAGTGTCTTATAGATAGTAAATAAAATGTGTTATAAAACACATGTAAAAATCTCATTTCAAACTAAAAATTATTTTATTAAAATTTTCTTTCTATCTCTTCTCTTCCTCTTTCACTCTCTCGATGATTGTGTATTTGTATTTCCCAGAGGCAGCCCAGCCTCCCAAGCTAACAGTGTCCTGGCACTGGCAGGTCTGGCTTTGTTTGTCCACAAGTTTGTGGTAGATCTTGACAAGGAACTGTTGAAAATTTCTGATGCCAATCCTGAATTTGTTGGACACTCTCTGTGGCTTGCCATGACATTTGATACCATTCTCAGCCTTATGGACCCAGCCTACACACCCAAGGGAAAACTGCATGGACTTTGTCAGCAGGTCAGAGGCGTACTATGTTTTTATATACATTCACATCAACAACTATTTACACAATTATTTTTTATCACCAAATGTAACTCTCAGATTGATTTCCAGCCCATCATTCAATGTGAAATGATTAAAAATAAATTAATTTTCAAGACCTTACATTAAGAGAAGACAAATTCATTTTAGTATTCTTTTTAAAAATTGTACTGTAGCTATATAATCATTCAATTTTTAAATCTAATAAACGCTGAGAATACTTGTTTAACATTTCAAGTGTGTGGGAATGCACATTAAAAAAAATATTAATGAATAAACTATGATTCATTTAAACATTTTATTTCAATAATTTTGTCTACTCCGATATGTCTAGAAATCAGCTCAGGATCGCAGCCCACCCAGCACACTTTGTAATGCAGTTGCCCACCTTGCAGCCAGTCAGTTTGTGCCCTTGTTTACAGCCACTGATGCTGAGAAAATTGTTCTACTCCTCAACACTTTTACTGCTTCCTTGCCCACCGGAACAAAACCTGTGGACTCACCTGTCTTGGTGTTCTGCAATGGCCTTGCCCTTGGCATGACCTTAGGTCATTTGTTTGAAGAGCATTTCTCAGAGATGACAGGAAGTAAAGTAAGATAATAAAATATGGTTTCATATCTTCAGTCATTTAAATTAAATGTTTTATCACTTAATATCAAAAAATAAAACACATTGACATTGAGTGTTTGAGAATATATATTTTTAAATAAATCCTGCTTTAAAATGTTCTTTATGTAGTGCTCAATTTAGTTTTTAAAATGCTAAAAATTTTGTTTTTTCTTAAATTAAAAATTAAAAAGAAAATTGTTGTTGTTGTAAATAGCCAATAGTAAGTATAAACTTGTGTGTGGCCGGGACAGTCAAAAAAGTCAAATTATGAAAACTTAAAACCTTAAGATGATATTTATTAATCTTATTTAAGTAACTGTTAAATAATACCAGTTAGAGATAAAAATTTTCTTTTGACTTTCTCTTATATCAGGGAATGTTGGCCGTGTGGAAATCTTTGACAGCTCTGGAGGAGATAACACTGAATGTCAAAGCTGAGAATAAAACAGGTTGTGTTCTTGGCCTTGTACTTGCCATCTGTGGTATGTGCAGTGAAGGAAAGACTGAGTCCCGGGTTCATGCTACTGCAGTGTTGGACAAATTAACTGCCCTCTGGATGAGCTCTCCAGTGGACGATGCAGCTTATCAAGTATTTTGTTATTTCATTCAATTAGCTTTAGAGCCCTGCATATTTCATGATATCTTCTGGTCAAACTCCTAACAATACTTGGGTGTTTTTTTTTATCATTGAATTAACTTTACTCTCAAAACTTACTGCTTCTTCAGGCCCTCTGTGTTACTGTGACCAGTGTTGCTAGTTCAGTCTTTGCCTGCAATGCTCTTGGTGACGAAAGTGTTTTACTAGTTGTAAACAAGCTTAAAACAGTTGTTGAGGAAAACCCACAAGTAAAAGCTACTAGTTAATAGTTATTGATTATGATTTTTATAAAACATTTATCAAAAACCTTAATTATGAAAATATGTTTTTTTTTAATGGTATTTTAAACATTATTTACGTCTATTATACAAAATCAAAAGTTCATTACTGAAAATTTTAATAATTTGCTGCGTATGTCATAACTAAAATTGGTAAAACTGCATTTTAAAAAATGTCAATTTTTTAATCATAGTTGAGCTTGTAGAGAAATGAAGTTGAATGATTTTGAAAACAATTTTTTTTAAAAATAAAAGAGTTATTTTGCCTTTACTCTGCATTAGGCATCTGGAGCGTGTTTGTCCCTAGGTCTGATCACATATTCACTCAGCAAGCAGGGAGTCCAGTCTGTGACACCACTCAGACAAGAGATGATCAAAAATTGGTTGGATGATGTCACAAAAACAGTCAGTTTTCAAATAGCTTTTTAACATCCTCACTGTATGTTGTGCAAATGTAGGAACAAGTTTTTCAAATATTTTTTATTCATCTTATGAGCAATGGAAGGAATTCCAAATTTAATTGACAGAGACATATAAAAGACCTGTTGATACTTAATTGTTAATTTCAAACTTACTTTCAAATTTTGACACACTGAGATGTAATTTATCCATAGCCAAAGACGATTGATTTTTCTTTTTAAAGTGATATCTTATCTTAGCGGTTACAGACACTCCATCTATATAGAAGATATGGTTATAAAAATGGGAAACAAATTTAATATATTTTTCAATGATTTCTTTCTAACTTTATTTTGGGTTAAAGTAAATCATTCAAACTATTTAATTGCCTTTACTACTACTAGTTCAAATTCTACATTTTGTAATAAAATTATGAATAAGAAATATAATAAAATTAAAACCAAAACTTTTATTTCAGGACACTCCACCAGCAGAAAAAGTTTCCAAGTTAAGCGGCTTGTTGGCAATGATAGGATCTGAACAAACTTTGATGCAGGTTTGTCTATGCTTTTCATGAAAAATGTTTTTAAAGGCCTAAAAAAAAATTTTTAACCTTTACAATACAGAGATTATTTACCACAATTCCAAGAAGAAAATTTAAATGATGATTGAGTTTTAAATTGTAGGAGTCTGTAAGTTATTAAATCTATTTGACATTTAAACACATTTTAATAAAACAACCCTTCCCATGGAAAGTGTATGATTGAAAGCTTTTAGTTTTAATTTATGCAACACAAAATCAAGAGCTTCAGCCCAACATACATATTTACAAATAAATCAAACCATATTTACTTAAGGAATGTAAAGAATTTTTTTAATAATGTAATTGTAAAAAATTTCCACTGATTAAGGTTAGGGGCAGCTCAATGATGACAGGTAGTGACGTCAATGTATCTGAGGTCATCACCACAGTGAGAAATATTGTGTTAGAGCACAGTGACCTTGGCCTCCAAAGTGTCAGCTCTTGGATGTTGGGACATCTGTACCAGTCTGCCTGCTCCACGGCTACTGATAGTCGCACTTCTGGTACATTTTCAGAGCCTCTAGTTCCTAAATAATCAAAAACCTAAGAAAGAAATCAGATGAGCAATGTTAAACATCAACGGATTGTTTATTCCAAGCACTGATCAATTATAATTTTGTTTGTATTAAAGTTTAGAAGCCGCTGTAAGGATATTTATGTTTGCTCTCATGTTTAGTTATTTCACTTGATAACCTGAAATTATATTAAACTTGTGATTATTTACAGTGATAAGTATTTAAGCAAATACCAAGCATGAATTTTTTTTTAAAGAAATTTTAAAGTTTATTTAATTATTTAGTCCCAACAAGCTACAGCTACCTACCAGACTGGAGCATTTTGAGAGCTCTCTTTGATTTTCTATTGGAAGCTGGCCAATCAGGTTTGCATACCTCTGTTTTTAAACATTTATTTATAAATTTGTATGTGATTGAAAGTAAAACTCTTAATTGCAGAAAATGTTTATTTCAAATCTGTATCATAGTTAGTCAGCTGAAAATATAAGTTATCACATAATTTTAAGATTTTCTTTTCTACAGTCCCTGAGCCAAACCTTATCAGACAGATTCATGCAGCGCTAGAGAGTATGAAAGTGAAGAGTTCTCTTCCTCCAGTCAATTGGGCAGTAATGTTATCCCCCTTCATGAGAATAAATTATGGTGAGGAAATATTGCCCTAAAGTAAAACAATTATTTTGAAAAAAAAAATTTTTTAAGTGAGCACTAGGGTATTACTCTTGATATTTTACAAATGCTTTACCTCATCAGGAGAAGACATAAAAACATTGTGTCTCCAAGTTGCTTCAGCTCAGATGCAATCCTCACCAAGTGCATCACTATTCATGTCATCTTGGATCACTCCTCCTCTCTTTTCATCATTAAAGGTGAACACCATCACAACTGATTTCAGGGTTTTGTTAAGAAAATTTGATGTCATTTATATTTCTGCCTGACCCTCCAAAATAAATCATAATTACTTTGAATGAATTCTCAAATAAAAAGAATTTCAAAACTTCATTTCTTGAAAACATATCTAGATTTTGTTTTTTGAAAGAGACCTTTTTTAAAAAAAAAAAATTCAGAAAATGAAATCATTCCCTAAACTAGACAAGTAATATTGGTAATACACTATTTCAATCACAATTTCAATAGGAATTATTTTTTTTTTTTTTAAATTTCAAGTTACCTTAATATATTTTTGTCACATATATTTAGAATTTGCTCTAACTTTCTTAAAACCTGTTTATTTTCCAGCCCCCAACTCAAGTTGCCTTACATTTGTGCATGCCTGGTCTGATAAAGTCAACCTCTGTATCTATCCTGAAACTGTATTTAGAACGCAGCTGTCTGACTGCTTTCACTCACAACAAGCCCAGGAGTGTCAGACTGGCTGTACTACAAGGTTTAAGAGATGCCTTGCTTGTAGATGATCCACCTGAAGCAGTGACATTCCAACTATATGAAACAACATCACAACTGTACCAGTTGATAACCGATGAATTTGATGTATGTTAAACTATAAGTGTTAGTAAATAACTGAAATTTTTTATTCATGTGCAAACACTTTCTTGGCGGGTTATATAATAATTGTATTTTTTAAATTTTACAAACCATTTGTGTTACCAATCAGCTGCTTTTTTTCTTTTTTTCCTTTTCATTCAAATTAGTGCATTTACAAAATAGCTTATTCTTTTTTTCTTTTTTTTTAAATTGTATTGCTAAAATTGAGTTGCATATTTATGTACAAAAATATTGATTGGCCTAAAATTGAGTTGTATATTTATGTACAAAAATATTGATTGGCTGTTCATTGGGTCATAACTAGACCTGTCAACGGGTACCCTGGTCCCGGGTACCCGTTGCCATCAGATTACCCGGGTAGTAAAATTCCGCCCGGGTACCCGTGAAAATGTAACTTTAACGTCTATAATAACGGAGGCCAAACTTCGGCTCCCAATCGGCTTTTTTTTTTTTTTTTTTTTTTTTTTTTTTGCGAAATAATTTTTCAAATGAAAATGTTTGTTTGAAATAAATGCAGTAAATTACATCTAAGGAGAAATATCTGTCAACGGGAAATGTATTTTGATACATCTTTTTCTCTCAACGTGAAACAGAAAACGCAAACACAAAAAGGTTTTGGCGCTTTAAAAGAGAATCATATAGATCTAGATAAGGAAAATAAATAATGATGTTAGAGATAAAAGCGGCGTTTGTTAGTAAAAAAATCCCTTCTGTGACAGTAACTTCGCTTTGAAATACGCCGATTGAGACTAGCTAATGTTGTTTATCTACCCCTTCTCCCCCCTTCATTCATATAACCCACACCCCTTGCATTCGCTTGTGCTTCTTGTGGGAACTAACACGTGTTGACCTAGAAAAACCGATGTACAAGGTTGTGTGTATTTAAAGTTAATAAATTAATCAGTCACTAACAATTTCAAATGGGTAAGTCGTCGGCCGTGGGGCGGGACTGCACAGAGATGAATGAGGCCGTGCTTGATATTGTTAATAAAAACATCCCTGCTTTAAACATTAAAGATACTTTGAAATACGCCGACATAGAATTTCCGTATGTAGACGTTGTTTCTCTCCCCCTCCCCCCCATTCGATTGTGTTTTGCGTGTTCGTTCCCACGAGTGCCTCATTTTTATTTTTTTTTAAATACACAAAAATTTGTACTTTTTTAAAAAGTCAATAAATTAGTTACTAACAGTCTAATAAAATAAAATGACGTTTTGCACCTACGGAGGAGGCGATCATACATTTGTGACGAAGGGGGGGGGTGTGTTTTAGAAATGTGACATTATATCAAAACGTGCAACTTAAAATAAAAATTCCACTTAAAAACTTGAACGCTTAAAATTTATTTACTGACGATTTACATGGATTTACACGTGTATCGATTTAATAGAGTTCAACTTCACATTAAATACAAACTTAAGTGACAATAAAGTTATTTCACAAATGCTCATTTTCAAAAACGAGGTACAGCTATTATGTAGGAGTGGGGCGGCGGCTGGAAATCTTTGTTCTAATGGGGTTCTAACTTTTTGTGACAGCGGCGGGAGGGGGGGGGAGGGGGTATAAATCAGCCAAAATCACGTGACGTCACTTTGAGACGTTGGCCGTGTGGTCACTGAGAAATAAGGGGCATGGAAGGTGGCTAGGTTGCATAATATAGCTGTATGGCGGTGAAAATTATGCGATGTTTTGAACGGGTAACCCGGGTACCCGTTCGAAATTTGGACGGGTACCCGGGCAGCATTTTTCAAAAAATTGACAGCCCTAGTCATAACTAGACTTTGACGTTAATGTTTGCCATTTTTTTCATTCAAATAGAATCTAATTAAATAGAAGGGAAACAATTCAATGAAGCAGAATGGTATTTTATTTTTAATGAAAATCATTGTTTTTGTCAAGTTTTTATAAGTCATATAACATCCTCCACCTCAAGTAGTCACCATTCCCCAGTAAACAGTCAGTGAGATTGTTCTTGATCTTTGCGACAGATGCCAGTTTGTGTTGATCTTTGTGACAGTTGTCATGTTGTTTATCTTTGTGACAGTTGCAATGTTTGTTGTTGATCTTTGTGACAGGTGTCATGTTTTTGACCTTTGTGACAGAAGCCATGTTGTTGATCTTTGTGACAGGTGTCATGTTATTGATCTTTGTGACAGGTGTCTTGTTATTGACCTTTGTGACATGTGTCATGTTGTTGATCTTTGTGACAGGTGCCATGTTAATGATCTTTGTGACAGGTGTCATGTTGTTGATCTTTGTGACAGGTGTCATGTTGTATATCTTTGTGACAGGTGCCATGTTATTGATCTTTGTGACAAGTACCATGTTGTTGATCTTTGTGACAGGTACCATGTTGTTGATCTTTGTGACATGTTCCATGTTATTGATCTTTGTGACATTTCCATGTTTTTTATCTTTGTGACAAGTACCATGTTGTTGATCTTTGTGACAGGTTCCATGTTGTTGATCTTTGTGACAAGTGTCATGTTGTTGATCTTTGTGACAGGTGCCATGTTGTTGATCTTTGTGACAGGTGCCATGTTGTTGATCTTTGTGACAGGTGCCATGTTATTGATCTTTGTGACAGGTGTCATGTTGTTGATCTTTGTGACATGTTCCATGTTGTTGATCTTTGTGACAGGTGCCATGTTGTTAATCTTTGTGACAGGTTCCATGTTATTGATCTTTGTGACATGTTCCATGTTGTTGATCTTTGTGACAAGTGTCATGTTGTTGATCTTTGTGACAGGTGCCATGTTTTTTATCTTTGTGACAGGTTCCATGTTTTTTATCTTTGTGACAAGTGTCATGTTGTTGATCTTTGTGACAGGTTCCATGTTGTTGATCTTTGTGTCAAGTGTCATGTTGTTGATCTTTGTGATAGGTGCCATGTTCTTGATCTTTGTGACAAGTGTCATGTTGTTGATCTTTGTGACATGTTCCATGTTGTTGATCTTTGTGACAAGTGTCATGTTGTTGATCTTTGTGACAGGTGCCATGTTGTTGATCTTTGTGACAGGTTCCATGTTGTTGATCTTTGTGACAGGTGCCATGTTATTGATCTTTGTGACAGGTGCCATGTTATTGATCTTTGTGACATGTGCCATGTTATTGATCTTTGTGACAGGTGTCATGTTGTTGATCTTTGTGACTGGAGCCATGTTGTTGATCTTTGTGACAGGTCCCAATGCTCCAGGCTGTGGGAGAATGTTTGGCTCAGCTTCCAGATGATGTTATGGACTCCATCATTGTGGCAGACTTTTCCGATGCAACAACACAGATTAAAGGTTCCTTTGTCAGATGCTATTTGGTGGCCCAGGGCAGACAACCCATTTCTTTGCTCAACTACATGATTGATGCCTCTTTCAACACAAATTATTGGTATTTTTCCTTAAAAATTATTTATTTCAAAAAATTAAAAAATGAATTATTCGTGCTATTCAGCTTTGTTTTTATTATAGCAAAATTGTATGTGAATTTGTCTTGCTTACTGTTCTCTTTTTTAATTATGTTGGTTCTGTAGGAGATTGTTGCATAATGTTAGCTTGTTTATGAACTTTATAAACCAGGAACCATGACATGGGAATTTTATTGCTCTCACACTGTTTGACGGCTTATTCCAAGAGAAAGGATAATTCATCAGGACCTGTCCCTCGACAACAGTGGTTCCTTGAACTTTTGGGCCACACCCGCACTGTTGTGACTGGAGCCATGCCTTTAGCAGAAACAGCCCCATCCAAAGACAAGGTAGGGGATCATAATAAAGTATCTATTGTGCTGTCAAATTGAGTTGTTCCAAACACTTCTTCTACACAGAAGATTATTACATTTTGCTAAGAACATATTGGCAAGTGACACAGCTTTCACAGGCCAAAGTTATGAGGGGCAATGTTATTCCAGGGACATCTTTGGGCCCTGGAACAAATATTGGCCTTCACAGATAATTGAACCCATGACTCTCGGTACTGCAGCCAAGTGTGAATGCCTCTCAACCAAAGCGCCCCTTTGTATTGCTGTTTCCATTTATGATTTTAAATATGCTCACGATTGACTTGGCACAGCAATCCAAAATAATAAAATTTAAATGTTTTCATTCTTTTTTTTAGGTGATTAGTTGCATAGAAAACATTGTGACCACTGCTGTACTTACCATGACATATCCGGCCAACCCAGATCACATTTTGTGGGCCTTTAGTTACTCACTGTTTGATTCAAAACAGGAAAAGTTGGAGTTAGACAAAAGTGATGGATGTAAAGATTTACCAATTCAAACTCTTACACCCAATCTGGGCAACATGTTTAGGCATATTAAAAGATATCTTCCTGGTCTCGTGAATAACCTCACAAGCAAACCATGGAATGCCACATTATCAAAGGTAGGTGACCTGAAATACTTTATTTCAGAACCATTTATAATTAGAACTGGCTGAGAGTTTTTGTTTTAGGTGAGTGTGAGATTTTTGTTCTTCACTTATAAATCCTGGGTAAATAAGTTCATGCTAAATTCCTAAATGAATATTAATTATACTAATTAATGATAGAAATGAGAATAATATGGTTTTTAATATCAGGTTGAAATAGAATTTGCCTTTTACGGCTTAGAATCATTTTTGTTGCTTACTTTTGTTTATTTAAAGCTGTGTTTAATAAATGTGGAATTAAATAAGTGTATCTGTTAATAAAAGTTTAATTTCTCACACCAGATGATCGACTGGATAATAACACTTCTGCAGCTGGATGATATCAGCCATGATGATAAAGCAGATTTTTTTGGTAAGTATAGTTTAATTTTATAAGTGTTAAAAAGTATATCCACATTTAAAGACTTAATAAATGTACCGAAATTAAATAAAGCTTAAACTGTATTAAATAAAACATTTTAGCTTTTAGTCATTTTTACTGGCAAACAAATTGTAATTTTATAACTTTTTACTTCTTGGGGTGAAAAATGGTGGCAACAATTTCATTCAGTTCTTTGTGGACTTTTTTTTCAAAAATTCTTTGGAAAAGTACTTAAAAAGCGTCTATAAATAATTAAAATTAAACATATAGATTTTAAAAAATTATGACTATTTTTTTTTCTCATTTTCTTTCTACAATTGTTGATAATATAATGAAAATGTTGAAAATAGCTTTTCAAGATTCAGATTAAACTGTTAATTTTCTCATGTTACAAGAAAGAAATTGGGATGAAGCTTATCGCATTACTTTTGCTTACTGATTATACTATGATTAAAAATCTCAACATTTTAAGACAGTTTCACCTTTGATAACATTTGCCAAGTTGTAGCATGGAGAAACTTAGGTTGAACAATAATTAAATTTTTCAATATAATGTCCTACTAAAGAAATATCAAATTTTACTCTCAAATAAAAATTTTACAAGCCACAACTCTTATTAAATGTTTGGTATCTACTTTGGTAGTTAGGTGGATTTTTTTCAAAGGTGCTGACAGTCATTTCCAGGACGTTTTCTTTTACAGTATTTACACAGAATTAAATCTACTTGCCTCAGGTCCTTGTTTAAAAACATTTTCTATTTTCAGCATCTTTGATGGCATTGAGACATCAACCAGAATTCAAGCCAGCCTCACTATGGACAAAAGCAGTCTTGCTTAATAACTAATAATTTTAGACAATTTTTTAATATTTCAAGCAGAAATGTATACTTTTTTTTTCAGATCAATTTCAGATCAGGGTGGAGAATGTGTTCTATTTTAAAATAAGCTAAACGCATAACTATTAACTGATTTTTTGCATTTAAGATCATTGTTAAATATTGTGATCTTTGAAAATATTAGTACATTTGAATTTTAACCACTGCATTTATCTAATCATTTAATTATATAAGTTTGAGATTTTGATAGTTAACGCAGATCGTCTTTTATCTTATATAAACAATCTTACAACCTCAAGACATAATTACTCAACAATGCCAAATTATAAGAAGTGATTAAAAACTGTATTTTAAGAAAAAGAAATTTATAAAGCAGATATTGCAACAAGTGATAACATTTTTGTAAACATTTAAAAAGCACATTGAACTTCATGCAAAATATCAACTTGGCTTTCATCTATTTTTCATTAATTATCAGAAACAATTATGAGGATGTTTATTTCTTTATTGCTGTCATGTAATTTTGTCAAATCTGGCATGTAAACTTGAGTTTTTTTATTAATGTGTAATTGATGGTTGTTGCATTTTGTCTTAGTGGTAAGCATTTATTATTTGAACGCAAGACATATAAAACTTAATTAATTATAAAATATTTTACCCAAAAATCAATAATAATTATTTTGGCTTAGAGTATATATCTCCATGCATTGAATGAAACTAAACATTAATGGTTTCTTTGAGAATTAAATTAACAATAATTAAAATTATGCTTTGTTTTTGTTGCTGAGTGTGATTCATTTTTTTTTTAAATTATGACAGTTTCATAGTATTTTTTTTTTTTGTTGCAGTTATTTTTCTAAGCATTGGGGTTAGCCCTAATGAGTGACGTCACTAGGGGGGTACGGGCCTCCCCAGGTAAAACCATCAGGGGGGGGGGGGTTGA
>MUZC01000151.1:211570-222844 GCA_002072015.1 Radix auricularia
AAACTATGCAAACCCGTTTGATGAAACAAAGATATGTGCTAATACAGAACGCTGTTATAGAGAGTTGGAGATATCGACTAGATAACAAGTTAAATGGAAACAAAATATGAGTGGGGAAAATTTTGAAGACGTGGTTCTATCTTAAGAGCAAGAAGTACAACGAGAAATGTTCTTATCCATAGATGTAATTATAAAAGAAAATAAAAGAACACGGTGATGAGTTACAAGTCCTTGCAAGAAAATATTCGTGTATAATACCATCTAGCCTACTAAATGAAGAATTTGAACATCAATTAAATTTCTTTATTTACATTGATAAAGAAATGTTCGAGATTGAAAGAGAACGGATCCAGGTTTTTATGGTAGTACACGGGCCGGTCTTAGCTATTGCGGGCCCCTATGCAGCTTAGTATGCGAAACTGATTGCGTGGGCCCCAGTTTGGGTAGGGATAAGGTATTAATAAGGATAATAAGTGAAAATTAAGATAGGTTGGGCCCTTAAAAGCGCTGGGCCCACTGCGACCGCATAGGTTGCAGAAGCCTAAGACCAGCCCTGGCTGTACCTACATTACAAGAAGAGGCATTATGTTTAAAAAAAAGAGGGGAAATACTCCCTTGATCTATTAAAATATATTTAACAGTAAATATTGGAAAATTCTTTATCCAACATTACAATTTTGCTAAGAATTTTTTCTCAACAATTGCTATCAGTTTATCTAGTTGTGAAAGGAGCTTCTCCAAACTGAAGTTGAAAAAAAAATTCCCTCCACAGTAAGTGATTTAAGACTACAAAATCTTGCAATATTGTCCATAGAACATGATATTTCAAATAATATAAATTTTGATAACATAATAAACGATTTTTCAAGTATGAAAGTTAGGTGAGTAAAGTAAATTTATATTTTAAAATTTTTTTTAATATGTTTACATACTGATGTATACCATTTCTTTCTTTATTAAAAAAAATCATATATTTATAAATAAAAAATAAAAGCATATTAATTTTTAATGTTTTTGAGTGTAAATTTGGAATATCTTTTGTCTCATTTGGGGTGGGGGGGACATGTGACCCTATAACTTTTTTTGTGGCCTTCAAAACAATTATCTTGTATTTCTATAAATGGGACGTGGTGGTCGAGAGGTAGCGCTCTCGACTGTCATACCGATGGTCACGAGTTCGAATCCACACGAAGGTGTGTATTTGTTCTCGGGGCCTGAGGAGTCCCCGAGTCACCCAGCTCCGAATGGGTACCTAACTAGACAATAGTTAGGCGGCTGGGGTAATGCGTGGAACCCCTATAGCCGTGGCCTGTGACCGCTACATCACTTGCCAACAGATCATCTGTCATGGTCTGTGGACGCAATTATCTTCTGCATAGAAGGAGCGTCTGTATATCTAAGATAAGATATAAATGTTTATTTATAGGTTTATCCTCTTATGCGGCCTCTTTTATTACTGCTTACATAAATAGGGCATGCAATGGTAAAATTGTTCCCCACCTTTTACAATGTACTTCGTTTCAAGTACAATTATTTATTCATGCTTATTAATTTATAAAAAAAAAACATCATATGATTAACTTAATTAAGAGGCCGTTCATAAATGACGTTACGTGATTTCGGCTGATTTTTCACCCCCTGCCCCCTCGTCACACGACGTCACGAAACGAAAACTTAGACCCATTCCTCAATGTGACGTGACAAAGTATTTTTTATTTAAAAATGAGCATGTTTAAAATCAGTTTTTTGTTTGTTTGGTCATTTAAATATGTTTTTAGTTTAAAGTTGCACTCTAACATCGTAACACGCGTGAAACCACGTAAGTAGTCATTGAATAAAGTTTGGGTAATCATATATTTCAGTGTAGCTTTTATTTAAAGTTGCGCGTTTTGAATGACATCTAATGTGTGACCCCCCCCCCGGTGCGTGACGTCATTTATGGGCGGCCCCTAAAAGGGCGCCATATTGGAGACCGCCCCGGGCGGCAAAAGCTCTAGCTACGCCACTGAACAGACACTATTTATATACAGAAAATTATTGCACCCAGTGGCGTATTTAGCTATAGGGCAAAGGGGGGGCGGGTCGCCCCCCCCCCGCGCTCCAGTTGGGTCTAAAATGGCGC
Organism: Radix auricularia; assembly: GCA_002072015.1. Taxonomy (NCBI): domain Eukaryota; kingdom Metazoa; phylum Mollusca; class Gastropoda; family Lymnaeidae; genus Radix; species Radix auricularia. Next base: position 213,693 of record MUZC01000151.1, read on the forward strand.
CCCCCTGAGACGCCCTCATGAACACTAAAAATGTTTAACCAGAGCAAAAAACTAAATAAAAAAAAAGAATGCTACACACGAAAAATTTAATCAACACTAAACTGCAATACGACAATATTGGTTTGCTAAATATCGTATTTCAAAACTGTCGCTAAGTGGAAAAGAATAGAGAAATATTGAAATGAATGATAAACGTGACGTTTTTCTTGATTTTTAGTAAAACAAGGTTTGCCATTCAGAGTACACAGAGAAAATTCTTGCTTTAGACTTTAGTGATGTTAGTTGTAGAAATACTTGAAATATTTGTTAAATCACAAGTTTATTGGCCAACTATGATTCCACTTTGGACAGTCATCTAGAGTTTAAAAGAAAAATGAAATTTATTTAAATCATGATGTGCAGATTGATTTAATTCAATCATTTGCATCTGAATTATCGGCAGTAATTGATAATGAACATGTACTTTCTGTAATTATCGATTAGACGGAACATTGATATATTTGAAATTGATAAGATGTTATTTTACGTTCAGTTTTAAAATCAGGACATGTTGTGGAACTGCATACTACAAAAGCGAGACATTGATATCACAATCTGAGGAGGAAAGGCATATGTTGGCTCATCTGTGATGTCTTGAACTAAGAGTGGCCTTCAAACCTTCATACAATGCCATCTATGTTCATTGTTGTACTCATGTTTTGAATTTGGTCACTATCAAAGCAATGTCTGTAAACAGTGATGTATACAGTTGTTTTTGACACAGCTGGAAGGTATTCTTTACGTCTAGTTTACAACGTCTACATACTCTTTTAAAAAATCGAAAATCTCAATCTGAATCAACAGTAGATACTCTGAAATGACTTTTCGATACAAGATGGGCAAGCCGTAGACCGTAAGCATGCAGTTGATGCAGTTATTGGATCATTCTCTGCTATTCTAGCCATTCTAGAAGATATAATTTCAAGGCCATCGACATAACATAAAGGAAGTGTCAGAGCAGAAGCAATGGGACAATCTGCTTTAATCACAAAATATTCTTTTGTTTTTTCTGATGCTATTTGTACAAAAGTTGGTTGATATTTTCATGTTATCAAACCACTTGCACCTCAAGAGTATTTACATTGCAATTGCAAAACGATTGATCGATGTTGGAAGAAATAAGTTTGTTGAAATGAGAAGCGATCAAGCTTTTTAAAATTCCGAAAGTAGATGTCTAATAATTTATTAACGAACATTGTTCCAAACTAGATGTTAAAAACAAAATTTAAAGAAACGCGAATTGCAGAAAATAAAAATATGGCAGGCGAACTTTGTAGAGATAAAAGGGCTAATGATCCAACTAACAGTTTTAAATCTGAAACGTACTTCACTATCTTGGATACACTTCTAAAATAAATAGATGATCGATTTAATGACTTTAGGGGCACAGCTATTTATTTCTATTGTATTGATCACCATCACAAATGTTGGAAGAAAATACAGATCCTCTTCAAAGTTTATGCAAATTTTACAAACACATTAACCTAGAAGAAGCATTCTTGAATATTATACCTTTAAAAATTTGCAAAATGTTGGAAGAAAATACAGATCCTCTTCAAAGTTTATGCAAATTTTACAAACACATTAACCTAGAAGAAGCATTCTTGAATATTATACCTTCAAAAATTTGCATGCATCACAACGTCAATCACTATCTAGTGAGCTACAACTTAAAGAGTTTCTACCATTCTTGATTGAAAAATAAATGGCATCAGGTCTCTCTTGTTTGTCAATATTCTATAAACATTTACTTGAATCTTCCTGTTAGCAATGATTGAAAATCATCAAAAATTATTTGCACTCAACAATGACAAACGAACGTCTGTCTGGATTGGCATTAATTTCAAATGAACGTGATCTAGGTGAGATCGTTGACTTTGAATCAAAGATAAATCGTTTCGCTCCACGTAGAAAGGAATTTAAATATGGCTCAGGGCTCTATATAAATTCGCATAAACTAAGTTTCTTTCTTAGATCAATAAATATACTACTGAAATAAATATACTTTACTATTTTGAAAACGTATCTGTTTATATTGTTTCTTCTGTTTGACTTATTAGTTAATTTGGAATTTTTTTATTAAATTAGTAGGCTAATAATTAGTATTGAAAACGGCTGCTGATATTAACGATTAATTTATCGACTAATCCTTAAAAATTTTAAGGATTAAATTATTTTTAACAATTAATCGACCCATCACTTAAAAATAATTTGAAGTCATAAAGTCAACAAAACATTTTTTTTTAAAAATGCGGCTGATAAATAATTTCCTGAAGAGTACACGAACATTTTGGTAATGGCAGTAATGGAGTTTGACTCTGAAACAGAAATGACGACAGCTCTTCTGATGAATTACTGCGTTACAAAATGGAGATGGAAATTCTTGAATCCATTAATCCTGTATAATGGTGGAAAATTAATGAACACCGTTATCCGATAAGGTCATTCCTTGCCAAGACCGTTTTGAGCATACCAATTTAAGTTTTCTCAGTTCCATGTGAATGATTATTCAGCTCGGCTGGTTATATTGTCAATTAGATCCGCTCATCACTTGAACCAATTAATGTCAACACACTTGTCTTTTTGCGTAGTTGGTGAAAAGTAGATATATAAAGGAGACATGCCAGTGCTATTTAGATTTTCAACAAGAACGTGAAATGAGTAGGGGTGTGCCGGAATCCGGTCCGGAATCCGGTTCCGCCGGATTTTGCACTATCCGGTGAAATTCGGTCCCGCCGGATTTACATGTATCCGGAATCCGGAATATACCGGATTTCGGAATTTGCCAGATTTTGTGACCCACCGGATCATAATCTGAAATAAAAGTAATTCTCTTTCCCGAATTCCACACGATCACGATACATTAATCGATTGTTTCGCGAGCGTTGAGCTTGTTTAATGTTTAATATTCCGAACATACCAGAGGCTAGAGTCAGCACCGCTAATAGTGGCCAATCGGCCCAATCCCATACATGATAGTGCGGGGATGAGTAATTATTATTCGTGACGTCATCTTAACCGCAATCACCAATGACGTTGTAACAGAAATAATAAGCAACTATACTGCCCAAGCGCCTGGCCGCCAGCCCGCCACCTTACCGAGCACGGCAGACGACCATCAAATTGCGTCAAGCCAGCAGGCCTGTGCTGACCTAGCCTATCTATGAATACTTTTAGGGACATTGCGCCATCTCTGATTGGCTGGTCGGTTACCACTTGGTTACCTAACGCTCTTTGGTTTAAACGACGGTATGACGTAGCCGCGGCCCGCGGCGCTCAGCTGTTACAAAATATTTCGCCACATTGAATGCTTGAAATTGAAGTGGAGTTTATACTAAGGTTGTTAAGACCGCTCGTTTTTTAGGACCGGCTAACAGTGATGGTTAATTGTCTTTTTTAATATTTTATTTTGAGGACTCGTAGTTCACCGGTCTAAATATGAGAACCGGTTCAATCGCTCGTTAAAGTTAGCGAGGCATTTTTCATTAGTTTCAAAAACCAACGCCTCGCCCCGTCCGTTGTGACGTCATGTTTACCTCTCTTGTGTGTGATGCCGGTCAGCTCAGTCAAATCGCGCTTTAAAAGTAATAATAAAATTATAAAGCTACGGAGTAAACAATGATGATAAAATGGAATTTATTTTTAAAAAACATTATTTTTCTATCGCCAACTCGCCAGAATAATTGAATTTTGCGGCGCACACGCTTCCCCTCCCCGTTTTTTCTGTTCAAATAGGGTTTGAGCCACACTCGCCGTACTATTAATGTGATAATCAAATGCCTTTGACTAGCAGGAAAACTGTCACTAAAAGACCGAACTCAAATTTGTGGGCCGATTAATAACCCGGTATCTTTGCTACGTCTTTCAAATACCTATCGTAATATAGGTACATGCACTTCACTAAGCGGCATGCGCCGATAAGTTTTTTGAATGCCTGAAACAGACTATAAACCGGTGATCAGAAAATGCCGATAGGTCACGGGGTCATATGCTTTTATAGCTTTCTTTGTCTTTATGAGACACAGACTATAATTAATATAAATAGAAACAGCCAAAATCCGGAATAATCCGGATCCGGCGGATTTCGCATAAGAAAATCCGGAACCGGGTCCGGTTGAAAAAAAAAACGAATCCGGCACACCCCTAGAAATGAGTGTTACTCATGACAACATAAATTAAAATTTTTGGCTTTAATCGAAATTAACGATTAATTAATCGTTAATTTTTCAAAAGTGAACAATTAAATTTAAATTAATCGTTAACAGCCCTAGTATTTACCCAATGCTCTGATATTAGTAAAATTTTGCGGCGCCCCTAAAATTCTCCTGGCCCCCCACGCAGACAAAGCTAAATCCGCCACTGATTGCACCCTAGGCTTATCCAAGGTTTGTAACTAGTCTTGCATGTTTGAAATGTTGATAATATGCTATTTAATGCTCTAGTTTATCTATTTTTTCTTTGGTATACATTTAGTCTCATACAAGGTTCTTACTCTGTTATAGATCTTACCAATGTAAGGTATACAATATACATGCAATTACTTTTATGTTCTTCTTTCATTTGTACAATTATTATTTTTTTTTTACAAAACTATTTTAGTGTTAGATTTTAATTACTTCATTTACATGATTCATGATTCCATAGCGAACGTAGCTTAAAATACGGAAATTTTATTTTTTAAAAAGCATTGGGGGTGTGTGTTGGCGGGGTGGGTACTGATTCCTCTATTATTGCTTTTAATTGTGATTGTTAGATTTCATGTTAGAGTTCTTTTGACTCATACCTGTTGTCAAGTGAGACATTTTACAACCCCCATAGTATAAGTCTTTATGTCATCTATACTAATAAAAGCCAAAGCCCTGACTCACTGACTGACTCATCAATAATTCTTCAACTTCCCGTGTAGGTAGAAGCATGAAAATTTGGAAAGTTGTTGGGTACTCTCTACGACGAATTTGGCGAAAAAGAATTTTGAAATTCACACTCATGGGGGCCAAGGCCCAAATAACGTTTTTCCCCCCTTACATGAGCTATATACAAATTGAAAATCAATAAGTCTCATATTTTCCGTGTAAGTAGAAGCATGAAACTTTGGAAACTTTTTGAGTACACGCTCCCGACGAAAATTAGCAAAAAAAGAATGTTAAAATTCCCTCTCGTGGAGGGCTGGGGGCCCAAATATAGTTTTTCGAATATTAAAAACCGACCCATCACCATGTAGGTACGAGCATGAAACTTTGGGAAATTGTTAAGTACCCGTACCCTCTCAAGATGAAACAACTCAATTGAGAAATCATTTCTATACATTGTGTAAAATTGGTGATGTACACACTTTAAAAAATGCTCTAAAAGATATTCAGAATTCATGTGCTGCAAATATGAAGGACGAAGAAATAAGCTCAACTCAATTGACAGATCTCCATGCAGTCACAGAGAGCGTGCAGTGTCAGGATAAAGAACTGACAATAAATAAACAAGATTCAGCTATTACAAACAATCTGACTAGCCTTGAAAATGAGACCATTACAACTACAAAACCTATCAATTGCATTGACCCACTAGAACAAGAGGACTGTCACAACAAGGAATGTGCTTCTTCAGATCCCCTTCTTAATGGCAAACATGAAATCCATAACTTGTCAAATTTCGTCAATAGACCAGTCAATGACAGTGAGATTACCTACTTGCACCTGGCTGCTAAAGAAGGCCACCATGAAGTAGTCACAGCATTACTTGAAGCTGGTGCTGATCCATCATTACGGTAATGTTGTGTCTCTATTTTAAGTATTTATTTCATGACTAAGCTTGATTATTTTCAAGTATTTTTTAAAGCGTAGGCTTCATTCCTTAAAAATAATTAATTTATGCTTTTCTCTTTAGAGATAAAACTGGAAAAACACCTTACAATTTGGGAGGAACAGATGTAAGGAATGCATTTCGACGCTTCATGGCAAAATTTCCTGACCAGTATGATTATGTTAAAGCCCTGGTAAATTTTGTCATTTAAAATAAATAATATTTACATTGCCTACAAAAAATATATATTTGATGGCAGCTATGTGTACTTGTTTAGAGTTAATATTTCTTGTAACAATTTGAAATACAAACTCATGGGGGCCGGGGCCCCAAAACGTTTTTTTTTCTTATATGAGCTATAGGCTATAAAAATTGAAAATCAATAATTCTCTTATTTCCCGTGTAGGTAAAAAGCATGAAACTAAGGGAAATTTTTGGATAGCCTCTCGCGACGAAAGTTGGTTGTAAACGAATTTTGAAATACACACTCATGCGGGCCGGGGCCCTAAAACGTTTTTTCCCCTGATATGAGCTGTATAAAAATTGAAATTCACTAATTCTCCTATTTCCCGAGTAGGTCAACTAATGAAACGTTGTGGAGTTTATATATACACTTTCACGATGGTAGCAGGTAAAAAAAAATATTTAAAATATCCCTTACTTGTGGCTGGAGGCTCAAATGTAGTTTTTTCCTTATATAAACAATATAAAAACTGAAAATCACTAATTCTCTCATTCCCCATGTAGGTAGAAGCATGGAACTTTGGGAAGTTGTTGAGTACAATCTCCAGATGATAACTGGCGAAAGAGAAAGTTAAATTACCACTCATGGGGGCCGGAGGCCCTAATATAAAATTTTCTTATATTAAAAATGGACTCATCACAAATTCTCCAATTCATCGTGTAGGTAAAAACATAAAACTTTTGGAAGTTGTTGGTACCTTCTCACGACGAAAATTTGTGTAAAATAATTTTAAAACTCACACACATGGGGGCCGGGGCCAAAAAAACGTGTATTTTTTCGTTATATGTGCTAAATAAAAACTGAAAATCACTAATTCTCCTATTTCCCGAATAGGTAACGGTAAACGCATGAAACGTTTGGGGTTGTTAAGTACCCTTTCATGATGAAAAGTGGGGAAAAGGAAATTTAAAATTCCAAATTATGTGGGGCCGGGGGCCCAAAAACTATTTTTCCTTATAAGTAAAAATTGAAAATCACTAATTTTCCTTTTTGCCGAGTATGTAGAACTTTAAACTTGAGGAAGTTGTTGACTACACTTCGCGTTGGTAACAGGTGAAGATATATATTTTGAATCGTTATTTTCTGCCTCAGGCGACAAGGAACTTTCAATAAATTTAAATAAAATGGAAGAAATAGGTAACATAACTGTGGATGAGATAATAGATATACATTCACTCCTAAAGAACTTTAAAATAAACAAAGCTACTGGCCCAGTAGTGTTGTTTTAGTCACAGGTCCTATTTTAGTTTTAGTTTTTATTTCGTTTTGTCTGTAATAATTTTAGTTTTAGTTTAGTTTTAGGCCCAATTTTAGTTTTCGTTTTAGTTTTCGTCGACTAAAACTAAAACACCTGAGTTTTAGTTTTCGTCTTATTCATTTTAGTTTCACTTTTAGTTTTAGTCTTGCAAACACCAATAACTAATAACATCATTGTTCATGACCAATTTTTGAAACAGATTGAAGCATAATAATAGCAGTCACAGAGATGACAGCTCAGTGTACTGAGAATGAGTCCATTCACTCAAATGTCACATTATAAATCACACTATCACATTGTGTTATATGCCAATGACATGACTTAATTTTTGACTATGTTTTAGACTAGCAGACTTGCAGTGCATGTACAAAAAAACAACAACAACAACTAAAAACGTAATAATAAGAAGAAACCAAAAGCGTTAGTCAAAATTAAAACAAATGTATTCATTCTCAGACCTAGAACTCTGAACTAACTAAACTAAGTAACAACAGTTCACTTGAAGGGTGAAGACTAAACATCAAAACAAATGACTGTTCAGCTTGAGAAATACCCGTTTTTTCAAGACTCTGATTAGTGCTGTTTCTTTTCCCAGTAGTCAAATCACCACAAAGAGAAAAAATTCTCTCCACGTAAGCTGGTGCAGTCAATATATCTAAAGTCAATGGTGCAAGCAACGGAAACGTTTTTTGAACGTTCTGTGATTGCCAGTAGCTTAAACCATTGCCATCCTCACTGACTGCTGTGGCAGTTTCTTGATAGTGCAGCAAATAATTTTCCAGTTCGTCTTCAGGCCCCCGAACTGCAGATATAATATTGGTGATGGGTGTGGTGTTCGCAATGTGTTGCGTCAGGGACTTGAAGCGCTTGATAGGAGGTCCAGATGTAGTCAGGGCTGTCGAACTAACGCTATCAGGAGACGCAGTTGCAGTGATATTTCGGTTAGGAATAGGCTGACCAGCAGCTGAAAGCACTTGACCAAGCTGTGCACTTACTGCGGCTGCTGCTGCTGAAGCAGTTTCTTCTCGCAACACAAACTGTTTTGCTGCATTTAGAAGATGCTCTCATCCTGAAATGAACAGTGCTGACACAGTTGTAAGATCAAGCAGGCAAGCTGCAGAAGGTATAGGTTCAAAAATATCAGACTCTGGTTCCAACGCAAACTCAAATCGTCGCCTCAAGCCATCCAAAAAGGTGACTGCTAGCTCTTTTAGTGATGCGTCAAAAGCTTGATCAGACTGTGCCTCAAGAAGATGATATTCTATGTCCATAAGTGCTGGAATTACTGATGACATAACAACTTTATCGCCTTTGAGTAAACGTGTATGTTCGGCAAATGGTTGCAGAAGATTCAGTAACTGATCTATTTTTTGCCATTCACTTGAAAGAAGAGTGTCCCTTTCCATTTCTTTCGCTACTGCATTCACACTAACCCTCAGTTCAATTAGTCGCTGCAGTAGAAGGAATGTGCTTGACCACCTTGTGGGACAATCTGCAATAAGAGTTTTCTTGCTCTTCAACACTAGCTTTTGGATTGCAACAGATGATTTTCTAACTTTTCAACCATACGCCTCGCTGAATCAAGTATCGGTTGTATGGCAGCACACTTTGACATCTCATTAACAACTAGCTGCATAGATTGAAGCACATATGCGTTTCAATTTCAAATAGTGACCATCAACAGTCGTTTCTGCCCTTGCATCCTCTTAGTATTTATCTTCATTAATATTGTCAACCTCATCATCATCTTCCTCATCAGAATCAGTGCCAGTTTCGCATCTATCAACAAACATGGTTTTAAAAGCTTTTATCATG